>JBBUKS010000113.1:2665985-2679090 GCA_038050645.1 Hedychium gardnerianum | reverse complement strand
AAATTATATAAATATATATTATATAAATCAATAATTAATTAAATGAACTAATAATTAATTTACATAATTATTATATACAAATTATTATTTTAGTTATTATTTTTTTATATCATATAAAATTAAAAAAAGCAAAAAATTTGAAAAATATATGAGATTATTATGAAACTGTTAAAAGAATCTTGCAAATTATATCTATTAATTATTTAATCTGGGTGTTGGAAAATTATGAAGTTGATTTAATCAGAATGTTGTAAGAACCAATACTTCCATTTGATTTATGTCACTCCTTTTGGTATTAGTAAGGTAATATATTATGATGTATCAATTTTAATTCAAGTTATTGATATATCAATTTTCTTTAAAGAAAAATCTATTTACTTGTTTTTGTCTAACATTTATATTTAGAAATTTAAAAACTACCGAAACTATATCGGCACGGCACGATACCGAAACTATATCGTTCCGGTCTGGGACCAAAACTCCGGCACGGCTCGAAATTTTAAACCATGCTTCAAGCTGTTGAGTTTGATTTAGTTCTTTTGTTGTTTGGTGTTATTCCAAACTTTTTTCCAATTCGTAATTCAATAGTTTATCTTATTATTGATGTGATATATTAATTTTGCAGGCATGATACTTACATAAAAAAGAACATATTTTTCCGCCAAACTGAAAATCTTGGTAAACACAGATTTCAATGAACCAATGAGTTAAAATAGGAAAAGAGAAGCTTCATAAGTGTTTGTGTCATATTCATTTTAGTCATTTGTATTTTCTATCATAGTGTGTCATGCTTTTACTCAGATTCAAGGATTATGGTAGAATGAGAACATGATATTCCTTTTAAGGGGTTGGCTCTTGTAAAATAGCACACCAGGTTTTAAATGAGTGTTTTTGAGGATCTACGTTGTTTTTCCAAGATATTATTTTAATGTCATTATCAAAAAAAAAAAAAGGAAAAAGAACAAAACTAGTTAGTGATGCTTCTTATAGTATATCACACCAGGATGTGTCCTTGGTGTTTTTCAAAGATTCTACCCTCTGTAAAAAAATACAAATCAATAATTAGTAAGCTGTTCTGAGAGGTGGTATTTTTAATTTATGCATGTTGATTGCTGAGTACTAGATTGTGAAAGGATGCACCTGTAAATGTAAAGCTTTCTTAGAATGTGTAAAAACGAATATTGACACCTACCTTGGGTGGAGCTTTGAAAACTAACCAAAATCTGTAGATCTTGAAATTTCCACAGGTATACAAGAAAATAAAGTGCTTTAAGAAGTGGTCACAAGTTTGATGTTGCATGAATAATAAATCATGCTTAAAATATGAAGTTTTTTGGAAGTTTTCATGCAACTGTAATCCTTATTCATCAATTCAGTTAGCTGCTGAGATCCCAATTTGTTTCATATGATCTGATCATTTATTAGAATTCATATTTGCTTAATTGATGCACTTTTTTAGGAAGCTTTAACTCTTGTTGGAAGACCTTCATTAGTGAAAATTGTTTCATGTCTCTACAATCACAACACTTTGACACATAGTTCAATTGCAAAAACTTACCTTCTTATCGAATGTTCATTAGCCTTCTATTTTGAATCTCATCAAGTACTACTATTCTTGCTTGTTGAAGTTTTAGTCTGAAGAGCATTTTTTGATTAATTAGTCTAAAATGGACAAGGATATGCAATTAATACAAATATTTTTTTTTCTACTTTCTTCCAGTTATCTAACATTGTTGAAGTCCACTACTCTGAAATTCTAGTATGATGTATGAATGATTCATCTCAGATAAGTTGCTGCTTAAACATTCATATAAGGTGTACCTCCTATAATCTCACGAAGTCACTTAGCTCTGATGCATTTTTCTTCATTAGAACCATCTAGCTTTAGAATTTAAATAACTGCAGCATAGAAATCTTAGTACTAAGAGAAGTATTACAAGAAGATACAGAATGGGATATATGCTTAAATTAACTCAGTAATGATTGAATATATCTTACCTTGTTAAGGGTGAACCGGCATTGCATGTCTCAGTTTAGTCCAGCAGAACATGTAACCGCCTTGAAGGCACCTACTTTAAACTCTCATAAGAGTAATTAATTTTATATTCAGGTCAAAGAGGCAGTGTACATAGACATTGTCCGGCCTACAAGAAAGCCACAGAAGATTCTACTATGTGGATGGCGACGGGATATAGATGATATGATGGTGGTAAGTTCATTCTTTGAAGCCCCTAATTTTCTCTTTTCTATCACCTATGCAGGTTGGAAGAGGATATCTACCCAAAGACTTTACTGTTCCAAAATCTCCAGAAAGAATACTATTTTGTGGTTGGCGGCGTGATATGGAAGATATGATTATGGTAAATCACAAGGAATCAGAATTGATATTCCCACCATTATGTGGATAAGAATGTGGTAGTATGTACTTAAGGTAGTTTATTTGAGAATATGTATTTTCAAATGGAAGATTAAAGGCTACTTTAATTTTGAGGAAATTAGAGTCCGCTTTTAATATCTATACAAGTCCATTTTTCCACTGTTCTGTCTCCAACACAGATGTACTCAGATAAGTTGAACATTTAATCTAAAGTGTAGATATTATGATTGTTTGAAAACAGTCTGAATATGGTTGAGACGAAATTGCAACCATTTGGTCGATTCCCTCTAGTTGTATGTCTTGGGATTTCCTTCCATATTATCATGGTACTCAAATCTGTGAAGTCTGAACTGTGACATCTATTTATTAAGCTGAAGTGAACTTATTAGCTTTCTTGGTAGGTATCTATGTGACTTTCTAACATTTTGGAATTTATTCTCAGTTTTAAAATTGCTTATTCTGATAAAGTCTTGGTAGAGTTGGTGCTGCCTGTCTTTGGTCTTTCCTTATACAAGTCTTAATTTAGTCTTGCTTAAAATTCCTTCAGGTGTTGGATGCTTTTCTAGCGCCAGGATCTGAATTATGGATGTTCAATGACGTTCCTGAGAATGAGAGAGAGAGAAAACTTACAGATGGTGGTTTGGATTTCAGCCGGTTGGAGAACATATCTTTGGTCAACCGTGAAGGAAATGCTGTCATCCGCCGTCACTTAGAGAGCCTTCCACTAGAATCATTTGATTCTGTGAGTTGAAAATTCAATCTTAAATTTGTGGGTGTTTTTTTTTCTCTAATGCTTGTTAAAGGGACCATTCATAACATACTTCACAGATCTTGATATTGGCTGATGAATCTGTTGAAGACTCAGCAATTCAAGCTGATTCAAGATCCCTAGCTACATTGCTGCTAATCAGGGATATTCAGGTTGTGGATTGATATTCCATCTTGATCTTCATAATGATTATTCAAAAAGTAGTAACTACTCTTTTATTCTATTTGCAATGTAGGCAAAAAGGCTTCCCTATAGTGAAGACCTAGTTTCATACGTTTCAGGAGAAAGCTTTTCCCATGGTACATGGATTGGAGATATGCAGCAGGCCTCGAATAAATCTGTCATAATTAGTGAGATTCTTGATCCCAGGACCAAAAATTTGTTGTCCATGTCCAAGATAAGTGATTATGTTTTGTCAAATGAACTGGTGAGCATGGCATTAGCAATGGTTGCTGAAGACCGGCAAATAAACGATGTGCTAGAAGAACTTTTTGCTGAAGAGGTAAGTTAATAGATGAAAGATATATATATCTCTTGGAATTTATAATCTCTAGTACTGTTCAAGTCTATTATGGCAGTAGTGTTATTTATTTTATTTTTTTGGAATTTGCTTAATATTCCATCATCATCACTGTTCATCATAAAATCATATTTGTCTCAAATATTTGGATTGGCTACATGACTATAAATTAGCTTAATATACTCTTGATTCTCATCTAATTGCAATTCCTGAACTGAATTGTTTTCAGCTATGATTAGCTCTATTATCTATTTTATATGGCAGGGAAATGAAATGCAAATACGTTCAGCTGATCTTTATGTTTGTGAAGATGAAGAAATGAATTTCTATGAAATTATTCTCCGAGCTCGACAGAGGAAAGAGATTGTAATCGGTTACCGCCTCGCAGATGCCGAGAGAGCGATCATCAATCCGCCGGATAAAGACATGCGACGGACATGGTCAGATAAAGATGTCTTTGTTGTCATAGCTGAGAAAGAATGAGATTATTTCGCTTCCGGTGCATCAAATTGATCTCAAAAGGAGAAAAAAATAAGAAGCCAGTTAGAACTTAGAACCACGACACTCAAAGCAGGATCGAGAATGGAGGAGAATGGAGGCACTTGAAACAAAAGTGTCATCCACAGTGAAATTAAATACAAGCGAAGAAGTAAAGTAGTCCTAGGAAAATCTGGTTGAACGACAAATTAGTGCTTAAACGATTTTCGGAATCAATTTAAACTTCAGATCGAAGATATTTGTTTTCCCAGCCAAAGTTGGTGATTATGAGTGCTTAAATTTTGTGAACTGGCCCTGTATTTGTGAACCTATTCATTTTTGTATATTTGACTAAAAAGAATTCTATTATGTATATATGCATATTGAGCTCAAAGAAATTATGGTTATTTGTTTTTATTTGAGGTTTATTTTTTTTTTTATCTTAGATTGCCTGAACTCACCAGATTCCAGCAACTTGAGTGGGTTAGGAATAATATCCTCCTTGGCCCTTATATGAAGAAATCAAATCCTATAAAGTAACAAAAAGAGAAAAAGGTGGTAGGAAAGTAAAGTTAGATCACCTTTAGTGCATGATATATATGCTAAGGGCCATTTTAAAGAAATGAAAATTTTCAAAAGTTTGTGTCCCATTATTTAAGTAATCAGTAGAGTTTAATGATTTCAGCATTTCATGAAAGAGGTATCTTCATATCAAGAGATATTTTAGTTACTTGGATTTTAAATATGGAACGTCACGTTAGCGATCTCCTAAGTTATTCATTATCACTGAGAGGAAGATAAAATGAAAAATCCAAGTGACAAGTGCATAAATAGGGGTTTATAAAGATGATGAAATTTTCTATCGAGATTTAATCCTCTGATTATTATAATTTTATTTTAAGTACTTATTTTACTATTGAATCATGTTCCGAGGAATAATTATTTGGATCTTAAATATTATTGGACATATTATTTGATTTCTAAATGTCCTCAAAACCTCCATTATTGCTTAGCTCGTGGCTTGTGATAGCCACTTCCCACCGACCACAACACCCCAAAACGTTAACCACCACAGTAAATGATTCAAACCTGGCAGAGCAGTAGGTGACGTTTGGCTTCCTTCTATTAATTTTAGATGTAAAAGATCTTTTCTCCTTAGGTTTATTAGATAAATCTAAACTATAATTTATATATATATATATATAAACATTAACCTCTTGGATTTTTTTCCCCAAATAAAAGAATTCGGTTGTTAAAGTGTGAGCTTCGATGATGCACATGGAAGAGTGTGGTGTTACTGCATGATGATGAGGAACCATTTGACACACACACATATATATATATATATATATATCGTGGCAAGGCGACAAAGGGTTCATGGTATTTGGAAGTTTCCTTTGTATTTCTTTGGGCATAGTTGCAACGTCGATGACATGGCTGCACTATATATAATAATATTACATGATATTATAAATTTTTGTAATTAATTATATTTTGGGAAAAGAATTAATAGGCTGCAAATGTCCTTGTAAAAAAATATTTAGTTTAATTAAATATTAGTTTAGAGGAACGTTGAAGAAAAGTACAACCGCAAGCATAAAATATTGGATTTCCGTGGACTACTGTACATGCTGCAGTGAGTCTCCGCCATTATTATTAGAGAATTTACTTGTTGCCCCATTTACTTTCTATATTTATTTTTTTAATAACTTAATTTATCTATCGGATAAATTTAAAAAATTACTTTTGTTAAAAAGTAAATTGATATTTTTCTTAAACCTGGGTGGCAAAATGGAAAAAGTTGCTGCAGCTTTCTCTCTCCGCTAGCTCTTTCCTAATCTCTACTGCTCTTTTAACGACACACATGACACAGCTACCGGATCACTGCTACTTGTCTGCTGTTCTCCAATGGACGACACACATTGCACTTGCGACCGCCCCTAAACAATCCACGCACTTGTCTTCTTCCTATCTCCTCCTCCTCTGCTCACCGCCGGCGATGTCAGCTCCAGTAGCCTCCAGCAGTCGGAGGGCGCTCCACGTCCCTTTCTTTCCTAACTCTCCGGCAGAGCCCCCTTCCGGCTTGCCAACCTACTCAATTCCCACCGCCCCTTTCTTCCCCTCTTACTCCTCCCCTCCGCCGCCTCCTTTACTGGGAGTGGGCGGGTCGTCGCAGCCGACATTCCCCGCCAACATCTCCTCCCTCACCTTCCCTGGCTCACGCTCTGCGCCTCGTTCTCGACATACATCCGGTGCCGTTGCGACCGCCGTAGTTCTCCCACTCCTTGCTCTCGGTGTGCTCGCCGCTGTTGCCGTTGCGTTCTTCATACGCCGACACAGGCGGCGGTTCCCTGGCAGCGGATACTCGGATAAGGACGAGACTCGCTCCGTCTCGGATCGTTTGTTCCCCGCGGATTTTGCCGCTTCCGATGACGGCGCTCCAAAGCCATCTCCCTCCGCCGCGGCGTCCTCTGATTTTCTGTACCTTGGCACCTTTGTCGACACCGTTCCTGTCGGTTCGGTCCGCGATGGCGGCCGCTCGACAACAGATCCGGTGGGCGGATCACCCAACGGGAATCCAGCGTCGCCGGAGCTTCGGCCACTCCCTCCTCTGCAACGCCAGTTTCGGCATATGTATGAGAACGGGACGATTGGGAGCTCGTCCGAGGAGGAGTTCTATTCGCCGAAGATGTCTTCGGCAGGGAAGGAGAGCTCCGGGACGGCGGTCGCTGGGCGGATGTCGAGCTCCCGGCGGACCATTCCTTCGATGGTGGAGAAATCTGAGTCCCAGGGATTGACGATGAGCACTCCATCTTATCCTTCGTCGAACTTGCCCTCGTCTCCTCAGTCGTCACCTGCAGCTTCAGTGTCGCGCGTTGGATCAAGCCCTGGTCATCAAAATGGCGGATCCTTGAAATCCAGATCTGAAAGGAGTGTGGACGAAAGTATCGAATTCGAAGCTCCACCGCCGCCGCCGCCGCCGCCTCTTTTAGAACCTCTAACACCGTCTCTTCCAAAACGGAACCCGCCTTCGCCTTCACCACCTTCTTCTCCAGTGGAGAAAAAATATGAAACGAGGGTGGAAATTCGTTATATGCCAGCACCAAATGTACTGTCTCCGATGAGAAATCAAGACCTCTCTCATAATCCATTTATTGTAATTACTCCTCCTGGACCGCGACAGAGACAAGCGCCGCCGCCACCTCCACCACCACCGCCGGTTGGGTACTGGGACAGTCAGGTCCGGAAGCCACAAGATACACATCTGCCGGTCCTTGCGAAGTCGAAGCCAGCTGAGGTAATGATCTCCTCGGCAATGGCTTACCCCACAGATCCAAGAGGGGATTCGGAGGCCATGGAGAAGAACCAGGACACCTCTCGCCCAAAGTTGAAACCTTTGCACTGGGATAAGGTGCAGGCGAGCTCGAATCGAGCAATGGTGTGGGATCAGTTGAAATCCAGCTCCTTCCAGTGAGACTAATTAACATGATAGGCGAGAATTGAAGTTTTTTCTTCCATTTCCTTCGAGTAATATTGTTTCTTTACTTGATTACTTCACAGGGTAAACGAGGAAATGATCGAGACTTTGTTTGTTTCTAAAGCAACAAATCCTGCACCAAGAGAGACCAACTGGCGGCAGGTTCTTCCTCCTCCAAATCAAGAGAACAAGGTGCTCGATCCAAGGAAATCTCAGAACATTGCAATTCTACTGAGGGCATTGAATGTGACGACGGAGGAAGTTTGTGATGCCCTTCTCGAAGGTGAGATTCTAATACTCAAACTCCTTGTATTTATCTGGACTTGTACAAAAGAACTGAGTATATGGTGTCCTGATTCATTTCCCATCATTATCTGCAATGTTATCCCAGAATTGCTCAATAAAAAATGATGATTTAGAAGTCAAAATGCTCAGCCACTTGCCTCCCTCGACTGTTTTGTATTGTTTAGCTAAAACATCACTTCTTTATCCAACTACATCCTCTTTAAGGTTAAGGGTAATTTAAAACTGTGCTTTTTTCAGATGCAGTACTTGTTCATTTGACACTCTCATGGCTTAAAATGGTAACTAAATATCTATCCATCATAGATGAAAGAAGCTAAGGTGTTTAAGAGGATGCAAGGCATTAGAATTATGAACTACCAAATTTCAAACAGAAAGAAGGCTTGAACAAATTTCATATGCAGCGACTTGTTATCTTCTCCAATATTTTTTAATCATTATTGCTGAAAGCAGGTAATGCTGATAGCTTAGGAGCTGAACTGCTGGAGACCTTGCTAAAGATGGCTCCTAGCAAAGACGAAGAGCATAAATTGAAAGAACACAAAGATGATGCCTCAATCAAACTTGGTCCACCAGAGAAGTTCCTTAAAGCTGTGCTTTGTATACCATTCGCATTTAAAAGAATTGATGCGATGCTCTATATAGCTAACTTTGATTCAGAGGTTAATTTTCTAAAGAAGTCCTTTGAGACTCTGGAGGTAAATTACTATATTTCTTAGTCATTTCCTTATTGCCCGATATACAATTACAGCTAAACCTAGCTAACAGTTTCTTCATTTTATTTTGTTTGTTTAATTAGTCAATCTTTTTGTTCTCTATCAAATAGGTTGTCTGCCTGTTTACGTTGTCTCTGTAACTTTCTAAATGTAGGCACTGATGGGCAGAATATTAAATGTTATTCATATCAAAGTGAAGCATATATATTGTTGAAATTTGGAAAGCCTTTGTGAATACTGTAATTGACCATTTTGTGCAAATCTATGTCGTTTGTTTTTTAAGAGAATAACTGACAACCTGAAATCTAAATTGTTAGTGTAATAACGTTACTTACTACATGTATTCTCCAAATTATACTTAGCAGTTGGTTTTTTCAAGTTCTCATTTTAGAACGCGATTTTTATTTGCTTAGACATGCTCATTTCTCTACTTCACCCTCACCTCGGGCAATATCCTTGAGGGAATGTCAACAATTCATTTACAGATATTCAAGTCATATTAACTGCTATATTTTTTAATTTATACGAAATTAGCTGAACTTACTTTGATAAAGGAATGTTCAAATTCACCCAATACTAGTCATTCTTAGCCTTTTCAGCTTGGTCCACAATTAACAGGCTGCCTGTGATGAACTGAGGAACAGTAGATTGTTTCTGAAGCTCCTGGATGCTGTACTAAAGACTGGGAACCGAATGAACGTTGGTACAAATCGAGGTGATGCACATGCCTTCAAGCTTGATACACTGCTCAAGCTAGTCGACGTCAAGGGCACAGATGGCAAGACCACACTTCTACACTTTGTTGTCCGTGAGATCATCAGATCAGAAGGAACTAGGCTTTCTATCGCCAACAACGGGCCTGCCAAAGCACAGCCAAACACTCTGCGAGATGACCTGGAGTGCAGAAAGCTTGGACTCAAGGCTGTTTCTGCTTTAGGGGGCGAACTCAGCAATGTAAAGAAGGCAGCTACCATGGACTCAGACATACACAGCAGCTATGTTTCAAAACTAGCAGGAGGAATTGGGAAGATCAATGAGGTGTCGAAATTGAACGGAGATAACCAGAGATTTCACGAGGCTATGGTTCGGTTTCTGAAGAAAGCAGAGGATGATATCATAAGGGTGCAAGCTCAGGAGAGTGTGGCATTGTCTCTAGTAAAGGAAATAACAGAGTACTTCCATGGAAACTCGACCCGAGAAGAGGCTCATCCTTTTAGGATCTTCATGGTTGTCAGGGATTTTGTAGCCATCCTTGAAAGGGTATGCAAGGAGGTTGGGATGACCAACGAACGCACAATTGTCAGCTCAGCATGGCAGTTTCCAGTGCCAGTGAACCCAACTCTTCCATCTCTATTCCCTCGGTTTCATGCATTGAGACCTGAAGGCTCAGACGAGGAGAGTTCATTGTCATCATAATGAAGTATGTTCAGATGGTGTTCTTTTAAATATTATTTTGTAAAATGCTGATTCAATATGGATTCTTTTAGATATTGTTTTGCTCTTTGTAATACAATTACATAAATGAGAGCAAAAGGAAAATAAATGATTTTGACATGGTTCACATCTAAATGTTCATTGATTCTTCTAATGACACTCATGATTTAATATATAGAATTTTATAATATGACAAATACATTGTCTTAAACTCATGAATCAACTTAACAATTAATAAAATTTTAGATAAATAATGTCTTGTCTTATTTGTTTTATCTGCATCCAGTCGCAAACAACCACGGAAGCAGATAGAACAAAGATTTAATCGGGCTCGAAGTGATTGAATCATTCAAGGCAAATTTATTTTCTAAAAAAAAAATGCGACTATAATATAAAATTAAGCCTAAATAATATCAATAAATTAAGTATTATTTTCTCTCAATGAATCAACGAATTGAAATATTTAGATGAATGATTATTTTAATAGATCTATTAATTTTTAATAGATATAAAATATTTGATCTGGTCTTCTCTAAAATAAAAATCATTGCACGATAATTTATATATATATATATATAATTTTAATTTTCTGTACGCTCTTATATAGGCGACTGTGAACGATAGCTTATATAGACATCTCATGTGATTAAAATCAGAGTTTTTTAAATTCATTTCATCCTTCTCTTTTCTTCGCGCGGACTTTTTTTATCTCAATTCTCCATATTTTTTCTCAAAAAACTTCAAATCTCGTCGCTTCTCTGCCTCTTCTCTCTTTCCCCTGATTCCTTAAACCCTCTCTTCCTCTCATCTCTTTCCCCTGATTTCTTAAACCCTCTCTTCCTCTCCTCTCTTTTCCATGGTTCCTTAAATCCTCTCTTCATCTCCTCTCTTCCCCCTGGTTCCTTAAACCCTAAATCCATCGCCGTCGTCGTCGCCGCCTCTCCCTGCATCCCTGGCTGCCACCACTCGTTCCCTTCCTCGCCGACGCCGCTCCCTTAACCATACGTAGCTGCAAAAATTAGTAATAATTCTATTTCTACTATAAATTTTATTTCTCTGTAATATAATTTATAGTTGAACTTCAATCCTTTTATTTCTTCTATAATGATTTTGAGATTAATGAAACGTTAGTGCATGTTTTTTCAAAACAATATTACGTTAGTGATGTTTTGTATGCGGGTGCTGTTTTGAACAAAATAACACCAACGTGGTGATGTTTTGTTCAAAATAGCACAACGTTGATGTTGTTTTGTTCAAAAATAATACCACTTTGGTGTTGGTTTGTTCAAAACAGCACCACGTTCATGCTGGTTTGTTCAAAACAGTACCACGTTGATGTTGTTTTATTCAAAAACAGCATCACTTTGATGCTGGTTTGTTGAAAGAGCTTTGATTTAATTATTTTCTGCTATACTCTTTCTTTCTATATCAAAGATCAAAACAAAGAGTCAGAAATCAAGTAATATATGCATTATTCTCATCTCTTTCTTCCTCATGAACAAGACGATGAGTTCTGAATTCTTAGATTAATTGTTTTACATAAAAATAAAATAAAACAGAATTGATTACTTACAAAGAACAAAGGAAAAGTGGGTATGCTGGTATTCAAAGATATATATGACCTTCAATCATGATTCTGATTTTTTTTTGAAATTTCAATTTTTTTCTCCATATGATGGAAGTAGAGAGTGTCTAGAATATATATATGGATTTCAATCATAATTCTAAGACTCCCATAAAAAGATATGGGGCGCATGCCAAGTGACATTGATGTTGGTGCTGGTCTTCAAAGACCAACACCATTATTGAAAAATTCTCCAAATGATTTTGAGCAATTCTGGGAAGGTTTAAAATTTGTAAATGAGGATACATTTGGACTCTCATAAGCCATGTGAATCTACAAGACTTGAAATGGGTCCGATATGAGTCCTCTAAGTCCATTAATGGATTTTGACCGAAACTCATTGATGGATTTAGAGGGCTTAGATTTTTGAAATTTTTCCATGTGATGGAAGATAAGAGTATCTAGAATATATATATGACCTTTAATCATGATTCTGAGACTTCTCACAAGAAGATATAAGAGCGTGCCAAGTGACATGGATGTTGGTGCTGGTCTTTGAAGACCAGCACCAACATGTGAAATACTCTTCAAATGGTCAAGAGCAATTCTGAGAAGGTCTAAATTTTGTAAATGAGGGTACATTTAGACTCCCGTGAGCCATGTGAATATACATGACTTGGAATGTGTCCGATCTGAGTCCTCTAGGTCTATCAATGAGTTTTGACCAAAACTCATTAATTGACCTATAAGGCTTAGATTTCTGAAATTTTTTCATGGGATGGAAGATGAGAGTGTCTACAATGTATATATAGCCTCCAATCATGGTTCTAAAACTTCTATAAAAAGATATGAGTGTGCGCCAAGTGACAAGAATGTAGGTGCTAGTCTTTGAAGACAAAGACCAGCACCACGTTGGTGCTGGTTTAGGAAGACTAGCACCACTATGTGAAAAACTCTCCAAATAGTCTGGAGTAATACTGGGAAGATCCAAAATTTATAAATAAGGGCATATTTCGACTCCCGTGAGTCATGTGAATCTACATGACTTGGAATGAGTCCGCTCTTAATCCTCTAGGTCCATCAATGGATTTTGATCGAAACTCATTGATAGACCTAGATGACTTAAATTTCTGAAATTTTTTCATGGGATAGAAGATGAGAGTGTCTATAATATATATATGACCTCCAATCATTGTTCTGAGACTCCCACAAGAAAATATGGGGCGTGCCAAGTGGCATGAATGCTGGTGCTCGTCTTTGTAAACCAGCACCAATGTGGTGCTGGTCTTTAAAGACCGAACCATTATGTGAAAAACTCTCTAAATGGTTTGGAGCAATGCTAGGAATGTCTAAAATTTATAAATGAGGACACATTTGGACTCCCGTAAGTCATGTGAATCTACAGGATTTGAAATTAGTCCGATCTGAGTCCTCTAGGTCCATCAATGGGTTTTAATCAAAATTCAT
>JBBUKS010000113.1:2607949-2626187 GCA_038050645.1 Hedychium gardnerianum | reverse complement strand
AACACTGTTATAATTATTATAATATAAGTTATTAGTTATAAGATATAAGTATATAACGGTTTTAATTAAAATCGTTATATTGAAATTTTATTAAAACCATAACTATTCATTTCTCGCAAAATTGCGATTCCCTTTCGCGATTTCGCAGTCCGCCCTCCTCCTCTCCTCTACTCGCAATTCCGATCTTCTCAACAAATCAAAATTTTACCAAAGTACCCGACTCTCCGAAGAAGTGTGATTGCCGCCTCGCCGCCGCTACTGAGCCGATTGCCGATCGCTTCACTGAGACGCTGGCCTTCCCTGCTAATGTTTCAAGATAAGTTTTCATCATTTATATAATTTTTTTCCCTGATTAAAGTGATCTTGTGATCGATAGAAGGAATCGAATCGATTCCTTATATCGCGCACTGTGTCGCAACTCGACGCACGCGAAGACGCACGCGATGATGCATATGAAATATTCATGCGCGTGCTATGTCGGTGGGGTGTCAGTGTCGGTCCCCTGTCGGAACGGTAAAAATCGTGAATTTCGGGCGGAACGGCTCGATATTTTAAACACTACTTCTTAGGAAATTTAAGTAGGTTAAAAGAATATAAAGGACAGCCAGGTGCACAAAACTCCCGCCAATGCGGGTCCCAGAAAGGATCTATTGTATGCAGTCTTATCCTACTTTGCAAGAGATTGTTTACGAGACTCAAACTCGTGACCTCTAGGTCGCAGCAACTTTACCATTGCACTAAGATTAAAAGAATAGATAAATTTAAATTTTTATCAGAAAATTTAAATTTCGGAAATAGCACAGACTTTAAATGAAATACAAAATAAAAAAGCAATTGGACGATATTCCAATAGAAGTTTGGAAGTGTCTAAGCAAGCAAGATATTAAATGGCTTATGAAGGTATTCAACTTGATATTGAAAACAAAAACAAATATCTCATCTAGAGTCCCTTCTATAAAAACAAAAGAGACGTAAAAAATTATGCGAACTATAATGGCATTAAGTTAATTAGCCATACCATGAAATTTTAGGAAAAAGTGATTGAAAAAAATTAAGAAGACTAAAGTGATCGAAAATCAATTTGAATTCATGCCTACAAGGTATACGAGTTATATATCTTCTCAGACAACTAATTGAAAAGTATAAAAAAAAAATAAGACTTACTCATAATACTCATTGACATAGGAAAAATTTATGATAGACTTCCGCGAAAAATTATGTGAAAAAATCTAAAAGGAAAAATGTTAGTATAGCATATACTGAATCAATTAAGGATGTATATGAAGATTTAATAGTGAAGACTTTAGGAGAATTAACCAAAACGTTTCCTATAAAAGTAGAGCTACATCAACAACCAGTTTGAAGTCCATATCTATTTACACTAATCGATGATCTCACTCGACACATCCAAGACATGTTACCATAGTGCATGTTGTTTGCAAATGATATTGTTAAATGTTAAACTCAAATCTTGGCGAGAAGTAAAAGGTTTAAAACTTATTATAGTAAGGACAAAATAAATGTAATTTAAACTTAGTAGTAATAGACGTAACCATGCATTGTTAAAATAGAAGATGACGAGTTACTTGTAATGAACAACTTTAAGTATTTTAAGATTATTTTTACAAAAGAATAAAGGAATTGATAGAAATATTTTACATGAGATATAAGCAGGATGATTAAAATTGAGGTGTCAAGTGTTATCATAAAATACCTTTAAAGTTTAAAATGAAGTTTTATAAAAACGAGGATTAGACCTGCTATGTTATATAATGGACTATGAATCAAGCATCAAAACAAAAGATTAGAGTAGCAGAGATGATGATATTAGGATGGATGTGCAAACATATGAGGATGGATAAATAAGAAATGAGAATATTAGAGAAAGTCAAGGTTGCAGCTATTTAGGAAAAATTTCAGAAGACACATTTAAGATTGTATGGATATGTACTTAGATGATAATAAATGACATAGTTAAGTGATGTGAGACCATAATAAATACACACATTAATCGAGGAAGAGAAATACCAAAGGAAACTTGGTTAACAACGATAAAACATTCATTTAAATATAAATTATGGATATAGTAGGACATCGAGCCTAATGACATAGAAGAATTCATATAGCTGATGTCACTTAATTAGATAAAGACTTGGTTGTTATTATTGTTATATTTAATGTTCTAGTAAAATAATATTGGATCTAATTCATTATCATGTTCATATATTGCATAAAAATAAAAAATAAAATAAGTTGTGGAGGTAATCAATTTAATATCACATTATATTTTAAACCAGTTACTGTCATAATTTAAACAAAATGCAGTTGGCTTCCAATTACATGTTCTAATTATACTTTGAAATGCAAGTGCAATGTCAACCCCTCAGTAGAACAGACTACATTCCTATACTTCTGCTCGGTTATTGGCTTGCATTGCCTGTTAAACTGCTACTCTACTAGTTCTAAGAAGTCAAAACATAATTAACTCATGTTTGAAAGTGGTTTGAGGTACAATTGTCAATAAACAGCTAGTTTTGTATAGTTTTAGAACTTTTATTTCTAGTTTTTGGTTTATTTATCCCATGAAAGTGGAAAACTTTTTCAGTCCTCATACATTAAAGGAAAAGATTTTTCTTCCATTCTGAATTATGAACTCAAAATAGAACGAGCTTAGTAAAGGTGCTATGCAATAGGGACTATAGGATGGTTTTTCTGTAGCGGCTGCCCGATACTTCACATCTCATGGAGCTTGAAAGGTTAAGTATATGGAACGAGACAATATAAATATCCTATTGCAGATTCCTACATTCGTATGGAACAAAGAAAAAACTTGAAATAAATTACCTGAGCACAAACCATTGTAAGAGCTTCACATTGAGTAGGATTGACTTTTCCCTGCGACGGAAAAGGTAGGGACTGAGATGTAGGTAAAAAGACTGACAGAATGCAACATGGTTATGAGCTTAGTAGTTACAAGCAATTGCAATAAAACTTAAAAAGTACATGAAGGAAAGAGAAATACGGGCATTATACTGCTGCCTGGTTCATTTTCAGGTAGGATCAGCTCACCAAGTCCACAACGTGGACCACTGAAAGATGTTCAACAAAAAGTGATCATAAGGCCAAATTGCATGTTTTTTAATATAGAAAACAATACTGTAGTGCAAGTCAAAATACCTTCCTAGAAGTCGTATATCATTTGCTATCTTCATAAGAGAAGCTGAAATTGTGTTTAAGGCTCCGCTGGTCTCAATAAAAGCATCATGTGCTGCCTGCTTGCAGCACAAACCACAATTAAGAGAACTGGTAAGGCCTCCACAATAAAAGGAAGATATAACAGGCAACAAAAGAACTTGAGAAAGTGGACTCACTAATAATGCAATAATTCACAAATTTCAGTTTTTTTCATATTTAATGCACCAAAAAAATAGCAAATCAAATACAATAAGAGATAAAGCTAAGTTATAACATAGCCAACTAGCTGTAACTTGTAATTTTATATGAACCTCTGAAGATTGCAAAACTGACATCCTTGGGAAAAACATGTGAACTGAAATCCGACTGAAGATGGCATCAAAGGAGCAAGGTTCAAGATGGGACCAGATTCACATTTGTAATACTGTTGACTTTTAAGATGACTTTCATAGAGAGACCTGCTTTACAATTGTGTTCAGTTCAGATTGGTCAAATTTAGTCATATAAGGTTGGAAATAGCCAACCTATATAAAAATGTTTAACTATGTAACACCGAACCTGGGGCAACCAGCGTGGCCCCACGGAAGTTTTCCACCGGCCACCAGGATAAATCGGGAAGTGTTCGCGGCGGACGGCCCAGAAGCCCAGTATTCCATGGTTGCGTGCCTCATTTGGAGAAAAAATCTCTGCAAATGCGCCGTAGCTGGGATCAAACCGTGAGTGCCTGTGTAACAACTTGGCCCCCTTCTGTTGCACCGTAGCCCCAAATAGCCAACCTATATAGATAGTAGGCAATGATGTATCAATGGCTTAAGATGTTTCCCCCCTAAAGGATAAAGCATACTGTTCTTTAATTTCTTATAATTGCATTGACAAAAGACTATTTATATATAGGAAATGATTTTTTTTTGTTTACTGGCTGATTCTTACATCAACATGTAAAAGAGATATTTTAAAGGCATGTCAAGTGCTAGACTGATTATGAAGCCCTATTGACCCAGAAGGTTTTCTTCTATGGAAATTGAAGGACCTAGCAGAGGCTTGACTATTGGATAAATTCACGTGTGAAGGATTTTCAGATTTTGGGGTTTCCAGTGTTCCAAAATATCACATCACAATTGGATGTAAGGATGTTGACCTTGAGATACATGGACATAGACTACTCAAAAAGTACAAGATTTAAATCTCAAGCCGTGCCACCTGGCATGGCTGAGATTTATTGTTTCTTGACGAGAACAATACAACATTGGGTGGCACGGCAAATCACTATTGTAACACCCGTGATACCACAAAGACTATATTATCAAATGAGATTTTTATGTCTTGTTTGATACTAGTTAATTCTCATATTAAAGGAGTGGTGCATATTGGAGCTGATAACATACACTAAGCTGCCTTGAGGAACGGAGCTACGTGGTGTCGGCTGCTCGCATTGGGAGGTGTAGAGTGGATGAGAACCGGTGGTAGAGCTTTGGGGAGAAGACTGTTCATAGTTGTGGTTCTATTGCTTGAACCATAGTTTGCAGAATCGTGATCCTAGGCAGGATCGATTTGGGATCAGGATCAAATCGGTCGGGATCTGATCATTGAACCGTACAATCCTACCAAAACCCCTTAAAATTTTATGGTACAAGATTAATAATTAGAAAAATGTCTAAAAAAGTCATTTACATATAAATAGATTAATAATTTGCAATATATATGTAATCGTCGACACTCGACACCACAGATGACAATATTACATATATAAATTTAAAGTAACTTAATTCAATTACCATTCTAGCACAATAACACTCAATAATATTTATATTTCAATATTATAAAAATGAAAGAGTATAAAAAATTTACTAACACAATAACAATAATTGAATGTTCCCTTGGTTCACAAGATGGCTCAATTTAAAGGCCAACAAAGCAGCTGACGTAGCGGAAGCTATTGAAACCTTTGATTCGAGCACGAACGTCGGAAATAATCTAAGACATTTCGCAAATTACCAGACAATAGGCATCCAAAAACTCATTGTTTTGGGTAAAAAACAGATCAAAAACTAACTCAAAAACAACTAAATAGATGTTTAAATAGTAACTCTAACTTTGCAAAAGACGAAAATTACCTAAATTATAAAATAGTCCAAAAGATAATTAAAAAAGACAAAATTTCGGGCCTCCAAAAATGCTTTAAACGATATTTTTTGAGCGGTTATGGGTTTCACCCAATAATCAACTATAGAAACAGGATTCGATTTGATATATTATAGGTCTCGTAGTTCAATCCGAGACAAAAGTTATGGCCTCTCAAAGCTTCTATCGATCATACTCCGATCCTGCTACGATCCTGCCAATCCTTCTATGATCCCACCGATCCTGCTCCGATTCCACTTCAAAAAAACGATCCTGCATGATCCAGGATCGATTTGATGTTCAGGATCGCGATCTTGCAAACATGGGCTTGAACCACTCATGTGATCCCTTGCTCACTGAACAACAAGCACCTCAACTCACTCCCTACCCACAACCTCCTTTGCTATGATGATGCCACTCTTGTTGCTCGCCTCAATCCAACCGCATTATCAAGGTTTCAAGAGTCTCGACGTAGAGACTCCCAAGTATCTACTATAATCAATTAATATAATCATTCATTAAATTGATTATAATTGATTAATAGAATTATTAATTGAATTAATTGATTATAATCAATTAAATCATTAACAGGGTTAATTGATTGTAATTTGATTAAAAATATAATTAAATTAATTTGATTTAATTAGTAAAATTGCCTTTAGCTTAAACGTATATGATTAATTATTAATTTTAACTAATATACAATTAATTGATAAAAATTAATTTAGATCATCAATCCCTTAGGTCAAATATATATATATATATATATATATTGTATAAAAAAAATAAGTGCGCTTCCGTCAATGCGAGATCCCAGGGAAGGGTCTATTATACACAACCTTACCCGCTTTGCAAGAGGTTATTTCCGAGACTCGAACCCATGACTTTCACATCATACAGTAGCAACTTTACTATTGCACCAAAGTTTCCCTTCATATATATATATATATATATATATATATATATAAAAGTACATAATAAGTTATACAAAATATTAATAGTCTTAAAGATCATAAATATATTTCACAAAATATTAATATTTCTAAAGATCAAAAACGGATTTTAAAATATTGATATTTAAAACAGATTTTAAAACTTCAAAACAGATTGATATTCTAAAACAGAAACATTTAAGAAAAAAATCAAATTTGATAATTTTAGGTAATTTTGAAAAAGATTCTTTAATTAATTTAATAAATCTCAATATCGTACTGGCATGGTATGGTACGATACTGAAACTATCATGTTTCAATCAACACCAAAACTCTGATTCAAACCTTGAAGTACAATCTATGCGTGGTATGGTTTGAAATCACATACCATGCCGGATGAAACGGTCGAAACTATCATTTCGATAAATCACTGAAACTTGATACTATTTGGTACCAAGGTTCAGAATCTCGATTTGTGTCGTAGTTTCAATCTTTGATTGGAAATTCCAATATCGTGATGACACTATGATGAATGGTGCCGATTGGAGGTTGGAAGGAAATTAAGAAAAGGAAGAAAACATTGACATTAATGAGTGGTATCGAGTTTCAATAATTTATCGAAATAATATGTTTCAACCATTTCGCCTCATATGGTACAAGATTTAAAATCATGCTTGGCATATACAATGTCTCCTTCCTATGATTTATTTCCTTCCTTCTTCAATTTTAAACCATTATCAACAACGTGCATAGAAACATCGGCACAATACCAAAATAGTATCGTTCTAGTCAAAGATGGAAACTTCGACCGGTTCGAAAGTTTGAACCTTGATGCCTAGACTACATTAGCATTATTCAACAAGAAACATGGGCCAAAAAAGGTACAGCAAGCAAAAAATATAAAGTAGGCCACAGCTAAGAAAAAACATCTAGTGAAAACTGACCAATGCTTCAAACTTATTCTCTGCAGTGACAAATGGTAGATTAGTCTCGTCAGCTACAGCAGTTGCAATTTTCACGTCAAACCTGGTGTCATATGCAAGACAAATGATATTATGCACAGAAAAACTTGTCATACTAGATATGGAAATTAATGTAAAAAACATCAAAAGTACATCACTGGAACTAACAAGAGAAGATCAAACAGACAACCCAGGATAGAACAAACTATAGGACAGAAGAGTGTTTATTAGCTTTGATATGAACTCAGCAAATGGTCAAGATATGGATCCCTGCTTTCATGGTTCACAAATACCATGCAGAATGCTACCTTCCACTGTGGAGCTTAACTAAAAGATTTAGACGCAGAGTTAATCATTATGATCTATAATATAAACAGTGAAGCACTTCCCAAGTTACTCTCATTTAGGCTAGCTATGTAGTTGAAAGACACATTATGGAGCTTAAGGATCAGAACTCCACATTAACTATAGAGCACGTTCAGTATGTGAACCACAATTAAAAAGATAATAAAAAAGATGAAATATGATTTTGTTTCTATTTTAATCATGTGAGTTGATGGTGAAGAAGAACCTCAAGTTAACAAATAGACATCGACAGTTTAAGTAAATAATACACACATATATATATAAAGAGCTAAAAGAATGTGGCATTAGGCATGATGTTTGCAATTAAGTGCTTGAATCAAGATTCAAACCGTGTTTGTTGCAATAAAACACCAATTCTACCACTAGGATTAGGGTTGGGCAGGATATTTTAAATGTGGAATATCATCTATAGTCATGAGTTAGCATATGTTCTTTCTGAGGATGTTAGTAAATCCCAATCCAATGCTCACAAGTTATCATAATAAAAAGTTCAAATTGTTGTAGCATCTTTCATCTTTGAGATAAATAAACATCAGTCAAATATCACAAGCAAAACCCAAACTCTGATATTAAACACATAAGACAACAATGCCGGATTGTGGAACAAAACATACCCTCTTTTGGTGTTTAACCCAGTACCTACAGCAGTACCACCTTGGGCGAGCTGCTCATGACAAGATATAATCAAGAAAATACTAAAGAACAAAGTCATAGTGGAGTTACTAGTGGAGATACTACCTGATACATGCGAGGCAGAGAATCTGTTATTCGAGCAATACCATATTTCACCTACCAAATTTAGGGTACATTATCAAAGCTGGCATAACAAGATTCTCATTGAATACAAAATATAAGACATAATTATTATCAAAAGAAATTAGAAATACCTGTGTGGTATAACCACTGAATTCCTGGCCAAGGGTAAGAGGAGTGGCATCTTGAGTATGTGTTCGACCAATCTTAACAATATCTTTGAATTCTAGAGACTGAAAAAAAAAAAGCAGTATGAAGCTTAAAGTTAAATTAAAACTTCACATCACTTTACTTTCTGAATAACTCAAGAAAAAAAGGACCTTAGATGCCACAAGCAGATAGATTGCATCAAATTCCCTCCCAAACAAGTGCAAATATCAGTATAGATTTATACAATAAAATCATTAGTTACTAAATATAAAAGTTATTATTGAATAGAACCACATGCTTTAGAACTCTAAATCTAGAAATATTTTCTACTACAATTCTTTTTGGACCTTTTTGGTTCAATTTCTAGAAATTTTTAAATTCAATCCAAATAAGTCCAGCAGTTTTCAGTCAAAACTGAGACCTCACACATAATATCCTGAAAAGTATAAACAAAGGAGGTTAACAAGAGTGCTTGGCCACAACCAGCAGAATTCAAGTAACTAGAAAGAACTATCAAGCAAACGTATATGAAGAAATCTGATAGTTTGCAATTTATATGTATGCAAGAGAAGGGGTATCAAGACTCAATAGTACATTGAAATAAGATAAAAAGATCTTGACCTTGGAATCGAGTGAGCTGTGCAACTTCTTCAAGCTTGGTATAAAGCAAGAATTAATTTCCACAGCTGCAGCAATGTGCATTACCTGAAAACCAAATCTTCCATTAGAATTAACGGCAATTGTATTCAAACACAGTATACAAAAAGTTTACAAGAGTAAACTTAATGGATCATGCATCAGTAATACATGAAATTGTTTATAAATCAACACAAAGGCATAATCAGAAGGAACAAAACTTTCTTTCATAATCATATCCTTTGTGAATCTAGGAGCTTCATTAAAGGGGGAAAATGTCAAAGTACATGAGATTTAAGTTGAAAGAAAATTATGCTTACCGTTGGAAATGTATCATTTGATGATTGAGACCTATTGACATGATCATTTGGATGCACAAACTTATCACCTCTTTTATGACCAAGTATTTCAGCTGCTCTATTTGCAATAACCTGAAGATTAACACTTAAAATGTTAAATACAACATACAACATAAGATAAGGAAATATAGAAAGGCATGTTAGAAAGTTGTGTGTCAACATTTAAGGGGTTATATGTCAATACTTAAGGTGTAAGAGGTTATTTGTAATATCTCATATTCATCAATAATATATAAAGACAAAGAGAGCTAAACTAGGGTTTCTTGAGAAGGAGGGAATCCTAATTTTATTCTCAGCGTGGTATCAAAGTTACCGCCTTCTCCCTTGCATAACTTGCTCTGCATTGATCCTCCATACATTCATGGAGTTCCATCCATCGACTAGGCGTCTCTTAATACTTCTCATGAGCATCGATCATTCGCATGGTTGTGTGAGCATATGTCCATGCAAGTTTCATCCATTGAGAAGCCCTTTTCTTTGCATTCCTCTTTTCTTCACGTTCAGCATCGCATGTTGTAAATGTTGCCTACAACAACTATTTCAACTAGTACTGCCCTTTGTCTCCTCCAAGTGTCCTTCACACGAGGTCCTCTGTGCAAGTACACTGGGATCTGCTTCATCCATGTAATCATTTAATCCTTTGCACAAGGTACTCCACTCGAGTCCTAGGTGACATGATCACACATCAGAGTAGTTGGTCGCTGCTATTTGTAACTTCACCAAAGGTGTTCTTGTATGATTCTCTCCATTGTGTGTGGTGTCCATCTGTCTGCTTTGTGCAATGCACGCTCAAGCCCTCCAAGGAGTTGTCTCGGCCCTATTTGGTTTTCTGTAATGTTGAAGCACACTAGAGAGCCTTCCTCTTGGTTGTCAAAACACAGTGGCACCAATTTCAATTGTCAAGACTAGTGCAGTGTTGGCTTCCTTCGTCAAAGCATCAAGCACACGACGGAACCTCCGCCCATAATCTCACTGGTTATGTCCCTACATGTGTGTCATTTTGCACATCATCATTGCCAACTAAACCTTTATGCATGTTTCATTTGACATATCATTGTTGGCGAAGCCCCATGCACGTGCATCATTTCATACAACATCGTCGCCAATCAAGTGAGATATCATCCACATGTATCACTTTGTGGATCTCGAGTCAGATGAATCCTTTCTCCACATGTACCATTCCACAGAGACTTTAAGTGGGATCAATTCTCTCAGTGTGCATCATTCATTGAAAACCTTAAGCCTAATTAGACCTCTCTTAGTGTGTCATTTTTGAGACCATAAGCAAGATCAATCCTCGTCTCTCTCTGTGTCATTTTGCAAACTAAAGCTAGATCACTCATCCTCTTTCTACATACATCATTCTACAAACATCTCAAGCTAGATCATTCCCCTCTCTCTGCATTTGTCATTCTACGGCCAAAAAAGTTGAATATATTTATAACAAGTTGGTCTCTACAATATATTAAAGCCAACATGAGGGGAGTGTTAGGGAGCTATGTGTCAATATATACAGGGTAAAGGGTTACTTGTGATATTCCTTATTTTTTCAATAATATATAAAGGTAAAGGAGACTACCAACATTGCTTGAGGAAATTGGCCAATCATTCAAATTAACAAGCTTGAGTAGAAGAATCAATAATGATAAATGACTAGGTTCTCCAATGAGGTAGTAAATATGTATTCAAAATATAAGATCAATAAAACATTAGATATCTAAGTATCTGTCACCATCATCCTTGCCATCATCAAGTCATATTTGTCCCATCTATTTGGGTTGGGTACAAGAAGTTTATCCTTTCATTGATCCCCATCATTAATAAAATATCTAAATACAAGTAATATTATATTTCCTTTTCATATAATTTCAAATATATCATGAATAATTTTTAATAATAATTAATTTATAAAGTAATATCAATTAACCTAATTTTTAATGTTAACTTCAAGTTAATTAATATATACTTAAATTTTACTACGGTGGTTTATTTTGAACACAAAGTATATACTATTATTAATTAACATATTACCCAATATTAGTCAACTCTACATTAATTAAGTGTAAATATATAATTCTAATTAATTTGAAATTAACCACAAATTAAACAATAATATTAAAGAATAATTGATAATTTTAGATATTAGTAGTAAATTTCTATAATTAAATTATGATTATATTCTTATAAGTTACAACTTATAATTAAAAATAGATATGTTATTTATAAATTTGTAGTTATATAAATAATCAATATGTATTGGTTTGGTCAACTTTGTAGATACTAAGTTGAATAACATTTTAACTAGTAACCAAGGTTTTAATATGTGTTTCCACATGGAAGGTAGTTGACCATCTACGTAGCACATACACACTATGCGAGGCATATGCCACCAATATAAAAAATTACTAAAATCTAATATTGATAAACATAGCAATAATATATTCAAGAAGTATAGTAATCAATTCATATTTCAAAATATAAAAATGATATATAAGAATCATACAATGTATAACACAATATAACAATGTACAATTACCACACTTAAAACTTGGTTTAGCATTTTAGAATCACAAGAATTCATCTCTTATATTGGAGAAAAATCATCATCCGAAATAGATTGATAGACTAGCACACATAGGTGCTCAAATCGCCTAAGGAACCTACCCCAATGTGATTCCTTATCTAAACCGTTGGTGAATGTGACCTCTTGGACTAAATTTTTAAACTATTAATAATGTAACTTAATAGATTTAATAAACTAGCTAACTCATCAAATACACAACTCCATAACTAAAATAATTGTAATAAAATAACCTGTCAAAGTATAGCATATAAACTAATCATACCCACCTTGCCCTTCCATCTCTCTTACATGATTACGTGACTCAAAACACAAACATAACCCTACTTTTCTTTACAACGTCATGAAGTTGACCCTTCTCTCTGTTATGCAGAGCTTTTCTCTTCTCAATTTAAACTCATTACTTCCTTGTCTTCTCCTCCTGGCTTGTTTACCAAACTTCTCCACCCCTTCATCTTCATTCAGTTATTCCCACCTACAATAAGAATTCTGTCTCGGCCTATACCAACTGAGATGAGGAGAATCTTGTCTAACAGTAGGATGATATCAAGCAGTATTATGTCGACATAGGCACACAACTAGTATTATGTCAACACAAGTGCACAAGTAAAAAAGTTGTCCATGCAATAAAAGCTCCCGTCAGCTGGCAGAACGGAAGTTTCACCTGTGCTAACTGATACAGCATGAAAATTTAACTATTCCTATAAGTATATAATGAAAAACAGGTGTCAGTGTAGTTTCTTCCCTCCTGTTAATGATCGTCCTTTCGATCCCACTAGATAGCGTTTAAAGAGCCAAGGCTCACTTTTACCCACAAGAAGCTTCATTTTTATCCTTAGTAGTGTATGTCCTCATCATTGCTACCTCACTATCATCGTTACTTCTATTATCATGGCTAACACCACTTAGTACACCATTAACTACCTAGCTACTTCTATTGCCACGGCTACTACCATTGAGTACAACAACAATAACAAGTCTTATCGCACTAGGTGGGGTCGGCTATATAAATCCTTCTATACCCTATTATATCACCATCTATATTTAAATAAATTTTATCATATTTTATCGTTGTTAATCATGTCTTCTTTGTCCTTCTCTTCCTCATTTAATATGCGCATTTATTATAGTTTTATATCGGAGCATTTATTGGTCAGTAAAGTACGTGTTTGTACCATTTTCAATGCATCTCCCAAAATTTCCCCTCAATAGATGAAACATAGACTCTCTCTCTAATATTTTCATTTCTTATCCTATCCATCCTCATATGTCCGCACATCCACCTTAACATTCTCATCTCTGCAACTCTTATCTTTTACTCATGTAGAAGAGTGATAGACCAATATTCAATTTCATATAACATAGCAGGTCTAACCATCGTTTTGTAAAATTTCGCTTTAAGTTTTAGAGGTACTTTACGATCACACAGAACACTTGACACTCTCCTCAATTTTAACCATCTTATTTATATTTTACATAAAACATCTCTCTCAACCCTTCTATCCTTTTACAAAAACTTAAAATTCTCAACTATAAATAACTCATCATCTCCGATCTTAATAATTGTCTTATTACATATAATATTGTTAAACTTAAATTTCATATATTCTATCTTTACTCTACTAAAGTAAACCCATTAATTCCACTAGCATCGCCATCATCATCAAGCCCTTTAGTTCTTGTCATTTAGGATCAGCTACATAGCTACATAGATCTTATTCTCTATCAAACTTAAGGGAAGGCAACATGACAACCAATTCAGATCAATGGTGGTTCTAAAAGGAGACCTAGGCGGCTGCCTAGGAGGTTTCAATAACCTCTGCCTATTAGGCAGTCTCCTGTAGTTGGGCGTTTAATGATTTGGGTAGGCAGCAGCATAAGCAAAGAGTTAGGCTAGAATAGGAAGTCAATTCAATAGATGGATGGAAAAGGTCAGATATTGCAATAAGATGAAATTAATTATGAATATATTGTGTTTTCTTGCAATGTAATTTATCATTAAGAATTTTATGCTTTATTGTGATTTTTGTTCTATCAGTTGCAAGGTGAAATAGGATGTGTTTTGTTGTTGTTAAGTGTTTAGCAATTTTTAGCATGTGCTCTTGCGATTTGATATGATTTAAGAATTTATACTTATAAACTTGAGTGTATATCCTATTTTAACAATATTTTAATGTAGGCCACATCGGCCCTTGCATACTACCAAGGGGATTAACCTCCTACCACTTAGAACTGCTTTTCAATACCTTGTTCAAAACTCCACTTAGAACTGCTTTTCAATACCTTGTTCAAAACTCTTAAATCACTTTTTAGATTAACCAAAGTTTTCTTAGGCCTCCTACCTATTACAACTTCAATTCTATCCATTAATCGACTATGAACATCTTTGGAAATTCTGGTACAATTATTTTAAATTGTTGCTGGATAAATAAAAAAATTCACTATTGTCTATTTTGAATAGATAGACATGTTTTTTTATACTGATGGAAACATGAAGCAAATGTTGGAACTTCACAAATTTTAGTAAAACAATAAATGAGATGAGAATTTTGCAGTACAAGAGTATTAAAAAAAAAACTATTAGCAGATGACAATGAGTAACATGAACAATAAAGATTAATACATGTAGCTGTTAATTTGCTTGTGTCAAAGATTATGTAGTTAGACCTCCCAAGACTAACCTCATTTGCATTCATGTTGCTTTGTGTCCCACTTCCAGTTTGCCAAATCACTAGTGGGAAATGATCATTCAATTTACCCTCAGCAACTTCTTGAGCAGCTTGGATTATTGCTTTTCCAATAGTTGGATCAAGACCATACTCCATATTTACCTGCATAAGTGTTAGACTAAGGTGTGTAAATGAACAGACAAAGGGCCAACATTGTTCCATGCAGTGTAAAATTCAGAGAACGAATAACAAAAACAAAAAAAATGGAACACATAATAAGCAATTATGCATTTTGAAGAAAAATAGTATTAGAGAAAAGGAAATGACAAATAACAGAAACATGTAATATCCTGCATTGACCTACACTTTCTCTATTATCATCAACATATCAAAAATTGAGAACCTAGGTAACTGACATAATTACTAAGCAAATCTCAGTAACAGATCAAGATGGCATGTCCCGAAAGGAATTCATGCATTTCAAGAGGTTTAAAAGTTAGAGACACAATAAACAAATAAGAAACAGATGAACAAAATAAATGCAAGAAACCCTGTCCAAGCATATATAAAGACAAGTAATCATAAACGCTCACACATATATATAATGTGTTAGTTAACTAATATATGATTTTCCATATACACAACCAAATTATTTTTGTCTTCAAATGATAAATGATTCTCATGTACCTAAGCAATAACTAAATTTTTATGTCAAGTCAAAATAAGGTTGATAAGCTATATGTTATGATTGCCATTGTAGGATCATATCCACAATATTGGCAACAAATGGAAACACCAAGGCTTCAATATCAATACGAGGTGGAATCAACAACAATGATGGTGGCAGCAACAAGAGTAAAATATTCTTCACTGTGAAGTAGATAGTGGTTCATGGAAGCAGATGGCATAATCAGGCAAGGAGCACAAGGAGAGAGGGGGAGAGAGATATTTAAGCTGTCTAGTTAAGATGAAGAGGGACCAAATAGAGAAGGGAATAG
Organism: Hedychium gardnerianum; assembly: GCA_038050645.1. Lineage (NCBI taxonomy): Eukaryota > Viridiplantae > Streptophyta > Magnoliopsida > Zingiberales > Zingiberaceae > Hedychium > Hedychium gardnerianum. Next base: position 2,610,465 of record JBBUKS010000113.1, on the reverse strand, counting down.
AAAGGAATCATTTCCCTCATCTATTTTAGTTGAAGTTCAGAAATTAAGGAATGAAAAGACATTTTGGATTTCTTTTCTCAGGTGAAAGAAGGGAGAAAGAGAGGATAAGTGCTGAAAAGTCCTTTTTAGCACTGTATGAATGACAAAATCAAAGTTGTAAATTTGTTATTTTCTTACATTTCTCATTACAAAGAACCCCCCCCCCTTCTCCTCTTCCCTCGCCTAACATTCTCCCTTTCATTCCTCCCTTCTTCCCCTCAACAAGACACAGACATAAAGAGAGGAAGAGAGGTGTGGTTTGGTCTTCCTTCTAGCGATTTATTTCCCAAGTCTTTGTATTCTTCCATTAGGTCAGGTGTTCGATCATAGTCAATTTTTTCATCCTTCCGCTGAGACCTTTTCCTCCTTACATCCCTCTATCAATACCTTTTCCTCTTTCAAATTATCTAGATCCAAGTTGTCAAGTCCATATAACAAACTCTCACCATGAGTAGGCTGCTACATTCATTTGTGAAGCCGATTTACTTTATTTACTAAGGTTGAGTCCATCCCACTTCGATCGATCAAGAGGTGGATTGTGTCCATAACACTATATTTTGGTAGCAAAATAACTTGGCAACATCTCCATTAACAAAGAAACAGTTACTGCAATGTGTAACAAGTCAATCTTCCACCTTTTCACGTGAAAGAGAATTATTTAACAACTTGACAAGCTAAGAATTACCTGAGGAGCAAAAAAAACAACGTCCATAGTGAACGTTTACAAAAGGATGCAACAATTATTTTCCAAATGGATCACGCTAGACAAACACAAAAGTTCCATTTTTCATGCCTCGACTCCCCAGCGGAAAGGATACCAAAGGCACATCTCAGAAAATCAATAGAAATAAGGGCAATAAAACACCTTGGCAGCACACTTTTTAAGAACACCAAATGCCCTAATGATCGGTTCTGGCATCTGCTCCCGTTCCCCGCCGATGTCAAAGTTCTGAAGCGATCTCTGCGTCTGTGCACCCCACAATCTAAAAAGAAATGATCGAAACCACTCATGAATGAACGATATTTCGGGCATGAATGAACGAATCAAGGCGGTAGAGAGAGTAATCCGAAAAAAAATAAGAATGATATCTTTGGATGGGGTTGTACTTGTCGGCCGGTACCAAGATAGGACCGAAGGTGTCCCGTTCCTCCCTGAACGAATTTGACATGGTTTGGAGCGACGCTGAACGAAGCATCAAGCTCGCCAACGGTAGAACCGCACCAGATCGACCCCCCAGCCGCCGCGCCGCCGCAATCATCATCGCCATCTCCGACCTTCCCAGCAGCAGCCTTTGGGTCTGAGAAAAAGGAGTCGCCGGCTGCTGACCTGTGCACGATCGGGGACCAAGGCAATACAATGGAAGGAGGGGGCGACGCGTGGGTCCGAACGGCGAAGGGTTCGCTCTGCCGGAAGAGAAACTCGGGAGAAGGTCGGCAGCAGGAGGAGGTGGGCACGGGGAAGGAGAAAAAAGAAACTGAATGAATAAGGCGGCGGTGAGGAGATGGGCAAAGGCAGGGCACGGTGAAGGAAAAACTGGGTCTTTTTGATACCCTTGTTACTTGCAAGGACAGAAATAAACATTAAAAAAAATCCGCGAGGAAAAATTTCGAACTTTATTTCATAAAAAAGAATAGTCTTTTTTTTTGTTATTTACTTATTATAAAACAACAGACAACGAATTTGTTTATTATTATTTTTTTATTCATTCAAAAAATTAGAAATATCAAAAATAAATCCGATCCGATAATCCAACCCAATTTGATTTTAAAAAAATTAGATTTAAATTAAAAATTTTCAGATTCGAGTCAAATTTGGCTTGAAGATTTTTAAATTAATTTAGCTTTAGGTCAAGTTGAAGTTTTTTTGAATTGATTTAGTTTTGAATAGGATTCAAATTGAATTTGATTTGATTTGATTTGGATAGACTTAAATTTAGAATTTAGATTTTTTTTTTAAATTAAATTAAATTTTATTTTAAAATTAAAATAGATTAGATACATAAATAATAAATATAATATAATAATATTAAAATATTAAGATAAAAATAAAAAAATCATTAAAAAATAGTTTTTTTTCGGATTGAATAAATTGAATGGGCTGATCAAATTATTTAGGTTCGAATTTAGATATTTTAAATTAAATTCGGATTCAGATTGAATTTGAATTAAGATTTTTTTTTTTTTTTAATAATTAACCTTCAATCCAACCTAAACTTATTTGATCTATTCACACTCTTAAACGGAACGAAACTTGCCTTCTTCTCTCTCACATATTTTTTTTTTATTTTTCTCGTGCGCTTGCAATTGCGAGGTCCTACTTGGACTTACTAATTGGCGCCTCAGGCCTTTTACTGCCAAAAAGGTCTAAAGAAAATATATTCAGGATACTCATTTTGGGGAGAGGTTTTGAGGAAAGGCAAAATTCCTGATTAAGTTCTTTCCAAACAATAAAAAGACATCTTTCTTTAAAATTCAGG
>JBBUKS010000113.1:2591447-2607849 GCA_038050645.1 Hedychium gardnerianum | reverse complement strand
ACCGGCCCGTTGACCCGGTTACGGCCCCGGGCCGGGTCCGGGCTGGACCCGGCCCGTGGTCGGGTCTAGTGGGAGCAGGATTCATAGTCACCATTGATGGTTCGAATGTAGAAGCACAGAATCACTAAAGGGAGAGGGTTGAATAGCGTACCTGCCATCAAAAACTTTTCTATTTCTTGCTAATTACTTAGCAAGACCACACACACATATTAGAAGAATTAAATAAAATATACAAAAAGAAAGGACATGGAATTTTACTTGGTTCACAACCCCTTGTTACGTCCAAGGCTTATGCACAGAACGTTGTCCACTATTTTTCTCCTCTTGGGTAAAAGGTCAGAGGTTGAGAAACCTCTTATACAATATTAGAATGATACAATAATAAGAAGTGACTTTTTACAATGAAGTAAACAGTAATTAACATATGTATTCGAAGTGTGGTTGTTTAATTTCGAGCTACTGATCTCCTTTTATAGCCTTGGTTAAAGTGCTGACATGGCATATTCGGTCAACCAAAAAACCCTATTCGATTGATCGAAAAACGCCAGCTTCCGGCCTCATCTGCGAACAAGTCATCTCTCCTCGCTTCTACTGATGTAGTGACTTTTTTGATTGAGCGAACCTTTTCCGATACCCCTATCAAATCAGATCTCCACGTTAGATTATGTTCCACGTGGCTTTTTAGTTGCCTGATCCTGATTTCCAATCGCTTGATCCGAAGAGGTCACTTGATCCCTCTATTACCTTGTTCAAATAATAAAAAGGATAAAACACTTTGCATCGGTTCAGTCGCCCGAACCTCCTGACTCAATTCCACTACAACCGAGTTTGCCTAGTTATCTACCCTCATCCCGAGTATAGTTCACTTAACTCAGCTCACCAACTTACCTTGTGCAGACTTCCGCCGGGCTTCTTGTCCTTCGGATGCACCGAACCCCTTCCGGCTTACTCCCCATGTGTCCTCGCTCCACCAACGTACTCTTCCGCCAAGCTCCTGGTATCTCGGATGCACCGAGCCCGTTGGCTCCCTTCACGTGCAATCCTTCTCACTCGCTTGCGTCTTCTACCTCAAGTCTTGTTGTCACCTATACTCCTTGTCCTTTTCGGTCTCTCAGGTGTCCCATATCACTCTTTAGCGTATTCCATCAGATCTTGAGTCATCGGATTGTCCCTGTGTGTTTTCCTAAATCCCTACACAATTAGATACACATGTTAAAAACACTGCAAGACCTAACTTAAATTTACGTCACCAAACATCAAAATTGTGGTACATACTACTCAGGGTTCCAACGATCTCCCCCTCAACCATTCTAGTTACTAACAAACATAACTATAAATATCGTCTCCAGATTGTTGTGTTGGAGTTTCTCTCGGTTATTGAGTTGGGTCCAACATGTTGGGTCTGTTAAGTGAGTTCATTAACAAGTCAACAGCTCGAACCGGTGGGACTTTGGTATGGTGATGTGGATCATGTTTTCTTAAGATTCTCAACACACCTTTTCTACTATCAAGGCACCTCTTTCAGTTGTAGATGCACCCCTTTGGCAAATAGATGGATCCCATCTGGTAACAGCATCACCGATTTACTAATGTCAGTCACTGACTTAATAATGTTAGTTGTCAAATAATCTCTATGGATGTCAACACACACGTTCGGGTCAGTTTATCTCTTTAAATAAGAAAATTAAGGCTGAGACGATGCCAAGCCTTCTTTCCTTAAGATGATATTGTCCAACCTAGGTGTTTACGGTTTATTAATAATTGCCTCTTAAATTATAATGACCTACGGCTCGAAATAAGAGCACTCTAAATTTGGGTTCTAGCAAAGTTTTGAAACCATGGAACTCTCTAGAAAGTAGAGGAAGAGAGAAAAACTCAAGAGAAAAACTTACAACTTAAAAATTGAGTGATTTGATGGAGAGGTAAACAAGTGTGAACGAGTAATATGAATGAAATATTTCAATTAATAGGAGAGAAGACACATGGTTCTTCTCGTCTCTCTTCTCAACGAAAGGGGACTCATCTAGATAGTGTTGAACAATATGATTCTCACATGTCATTTGGCACGCGCAAATAAGTGTCAATCAATATTGCCATTCTTTCGTGTATAATTAATGCACGTCTTAGGAATCTCTTGATTTTAGTCTCTACAAACTAACATCCGCACATACTTGAGTTATTGTGTTAATGCTTCTGCGTCCATGGACCATGCTTGTGTATGAGCTCATGCCCTTGTCAAAAAGTTGGACCAAACTAGTAATATCATGATTTCCTCTCACTCAAATAGTTTTGGGTATTAATTTTTCATTCATTTGAGAAATTGATTTACACGATTTACTCGTGAATTAGTCATTATGTTCCTATTTGACTAATTAGTTACAAAATCTATTTCCAATACTCAACACATCAACCAATGGATATGTTTTCTTTGTTTATGCCTTCTTACCCATGTGAGCTTGCATACTTATTCAAGAGACGAATGATTAATTAGGAAAAAGATTAAATTGAGTAATAAAAACTAAAATACATACTAATGCACACCATAATTATGAGCATGGTTTGAAATCTCGTATTGTGCTATATGAAACAATCAAAATGTATAACTCCAATAAATTACCAAAACTGGATACCACTTTATACAAGTCAACACAGATAATGTCTACTTCAACTTCCAATCCATCACCGACACCCGACTGGTATGGAAATTCTGGTATGATTCGAGATTTTGAACCTTTACTATAGGATTGTGATATTGAAGATTATGTTCTTATGCACTGATGCCATAAACACTTTTCAAGAAACCCCTTTAGGAAACTTCATGTTGCTTTATCGGTCCCTTTTGTATAGTGAGAAAAATTGGTCTATGCTTATTTTATAACTTCTAATTGAATTAACACATTAGTCTTATTTTCATATAGAAGCTTTGTCACTTATCCTAGGAATACAGTCTTTGTTAGTTGTTTTTCGCACAGATCAGGTTCTTAAATTTCAGTGCTTGTCCTCTATTTAACAATGCTGAGTCAGTCATAATTGACATAATATGATAGTCTGTTAGTGGTAGCTCACAATGAAACTTGCTTTGGTACCTTAGTTCTAAATGAGATTAAACTAGGCATAACTTTTGTTATTTTTTCTTTTTTATTTGCAGTTTAATTCAATTTTGTTTTGAAGAACTAAGTTATAATTGAATTCACAATGTTGATAACTAAGTTTTGATGGGATTTTAGCTTGAACTGAGTTCGATTTGGTATCAAACTAGTTAGATTTAAGTGGGTGATCATTTGAAGTAAATGAGATTAATTTGGATTTATTATAGGGAAGTATTAGATAAATCAGGTTTATCTTCCTCCTTTTCTCCTCCCATGTCCCTAGCAAGATTGCTTGCTTCCCTTCCTCGCAACTTGCAGTGTAATTTAGAGAGAAGGATGATTCTCCTCACTCACTAGATGTGGAAATCCCAGAGAAGATGGAGTATGATGGCTCAACTTTCTCTCTTTCCATTTTGATTATCACCATTCTTTTTCCCCTTGTTTGAATTGACTATGCACGTTTTGATGTATGACCATCCTTTTAGTGTAAAGCTTGATATGTATCTGCCAGAGATTTCATATTTACGTGTGAAAGTGCTTATTCTTTTTCTTCAGCAAATATTATGCAATTTTGGAACTTCTAAAATTTAGTTGTTTTTTTTTCCTTTTATTCTATAAAGGCATGAGTAGCAAATGACCATATTTCATATTAACATGAGAACAACATTATATTGAAGTTGGGATGTCTCTGTTGATTTCTGCAGCACAAAACTATGCAAATGATGTACGAGACAATCTATACAGCCTTGAAGGAAGTTGGTATTGAGAATACTTATGAGCCACAAGATTATTTGAACTTCTTTTGCTTGGGGAATCGTGAAGTTTCTGATCTTAATAATTCAAATCAGATTGCAGAAAATTCTCCTCAAGTAATCCCTTCCTTTCTATAATGGACACTTAGTATGTATATGTTTTACGCTTGTATAGTTCTGTTCACATCCACATTTTCTACTAAAATCTCTGCTGTCTTGGTTTTACCTGTTTTCATCACAATGAACTATTCACCAAAGGGAACGCCTTCAAGTTGCTGCCATCTTTCTTTTTTTACCTAGTACATAATTTGAAATATTTGATGAATTAAGAAGCTGACACAACACTTTGGGGGCAAATTTACACATTATACTATTTTTTATTATATGATAAATTCAAAGTGGAACTAAAATCTCAGACAAAGAGGTTATGCTACTTAGACTTACATACAAGGATGAGACGGTATTCACACATGATTATATGAGATGGTATGATCTAAAGTAAGACATTTGATTTTTCCAGAATGAGGTCACATAGATAATGGAACCAAATTCAGGATAACAATATTAAAAATATAAATGCGAATATTTATCTAATATAGATAAAATTATTCATGATATAAATTAAGTTAGATAACTTATCATAACTAATAATAACTTATAAGTAATAATATAATTTAAGTTCCTAATCTATATAACTTAGGTATCAACTTCTAATAACTGATGGTATAACTTATAATGTAACTTGCATAAGTTATCTTAGCTATATTATAGTATGTTATATAGAACTATACAGTATAAATTGTAATATAGTATTCATACCCCTCTTTTAGTTCCCGTGACATCTACAGAGTTCTCTAGTATTGTTGTGTAGAGTACATCTAGCATTCCCAATTTGAATCAGATAAATGTCATGGGATTTTGATAAAGTTCATGGGAGGATAATTGTGATTTTGTTTCCTAGGAAATCATGGTGTATGGGTTTGATTTGGTTGTCATTGTTGGATCCATACAACACATGCATAAAGATTGAGAGAAAGCGATAAGGCCCTTCCTTGGAATTATTCATGCAAGGAAAGGGATGTGGACTATCATCTCTCACTGTAAGACAACACCCTCCTCATCTCTTGTGATCATGTAAGGGTGTATCATTCCCCATCCTAGGTCATCATAACAACACCCCCACACCTCTCTACATCCCTGGCTTTGTGTGGATTGTGTGCACTCCGATCCACCTCCTTGTGCAAAGTTATCGAACTCAACTCTCCCTTCCATGTGCGATATGAATGAACTCTCATCACCAACAAAGCCAACACTAGTTGGTAAGCTTCCTCCCTCTCTTCTTCTTCTTCTTCAACTTTTTCTTCTTCGTCTTATTTTGCATCCTCATTTTCACATAGAAGAGTCCTATTGCTCGGACTTAATTTTCCTATCTGTATCTATGTCACAACATGTCAACATGGGTACATGAGTAACCGAGTATGAGTAACAAAATTTAGAGGTCACTCCTCTAGTGAATTAGATTGATTTGGCTCTATGGTTCCATATTTCTTAGTGTATTTCTTTTACGGGAACAATTATTTTGTTCCTTATGAATTCCCATTAAGTAAAGATTCTCATATTTGGTCATGAAAATGATCTTAAAATATTTATTTTCACAAAAGTGTAATTCATAAGGAATAGCTATTACTTATTTCTTCCACCCTAATAACACATCCGATTGACTGGGCTAACTAGCACTTAGCTCAATTGAGACTGAGGGGTCAGATAATCAAATTAGGCCAGTTGGTTTGATGTGTTAGTCAGGTTGGAGTGGGACAGTTTGGTCATGCTTGATGAGTGGGTTAGTTCCACGAATCAGGTAGAAAATGTCAGATGGATTGATTGAGCCAAAGGAACTAGAAAAACCAATTAGTTTGATTGAGTAGAGAGGATTAGACAAGTTGATTGAGAAAATCACATTAATCTGGTTGGATGAGACAATCGCACTAGGTGAATTGGGTCAATAAACCAGGTTGGGGTTGAAAGTTCGACAAATTAAGGCAATCAAGTTGAGCGCATCAACGACTCATTAGGCTGATTAAAGCCAAGGGGACCTGGTGGGCCAGCCATGCATTAATTGTGCATGAGCCAATCACGTTGGTTATGATGGTTACGCATGGGCTAGTCGTACTTGCCACATCAGTTAGGATAATCAAGTTAAATGAGATAGGCAAGCCAATCATATTAGGTAGGCAGATTGGGCCGATTAGACCGAATAGGCAAGCGAACTAAATGAACCGTCTAGTCTAGTCAAATAGGCTTGTCATATTGGTTGTGTCGGGCATGGCGGATTGATTAGATTGGATAAGTTGATTAGTCTAAATGGGTTAGGTAGATTGGTCATGTCGGTCGGGCTAGTAAGAATCATCAAGTTAGATAGGTCAAGAGGGATATGTGGATCAAATAAGTTGATATGGCTAGTTGGATTGGAAGATAGGTCAGACTGATAAATGCAGTCTGACTAGGAATGTCGATCACAAAAATTTGGCCGATCAAGGAGGCAGGCTTAATAGATGGGTCAAACAGAATGAGCTAAAAGTGAATATTGTGCAAGCTAGATGACATAACAAAATAAATAATAATATTTTCTCACTATGAAAACTTTTCTTTATAATATTCCTACAAACCAAATTTAAGAATAGTTATTTCATGTATATTTCATTCTACGAACAAACTAAAGAATACTTTTCCTATTCTATTATTTACATATTTTAGTCACTAGAAATAATTATTCTATTCCATTCTATGAACCAAACATTATAAGAAAAATAAAGTTGGAGTCTCAGTTATGAACCCAATAATAAGTGTCTAATTCACGTAGAGCAGTACTACACGCCGTCCTCATAGTAGCAAGATCAAACCTACCAAATTGTATTGAGGTTTATATTCATCTAATAGTTGTCAATTTTTATTGTTCTCTTTAAAAAGGAAGATAGGAAGCCTACCAAATCATATTAAATAAAAATATTAACAATAGGTATGAAATAATTTGAACAAATTGCCAATAGCTACTACATTGAATTGAGAAATGAAAACACCTCAAGCAAATAAGGTTACCAAATTGTAGTAAAGTAGGAGAACTATTGGAAAATGTGTAGAGATCTGCATGGATATCAAAATTACATTACTATACATTACCCAATCAAGCACATAAGGGTTCTTTTTTGTCTTTTGGAATTTTCAACCCACACTATATTGCAAGAGTGATACATAAATCAATCTTGAACCATGTTTCCATTCTCTTCCATGACCCAAATTCTCCTTTGTATGGTGGCATCTCGAAAACAATCTTGGCCATCATCTTGTTGCCTTTTGGTTGTTAATTCAATGGAAAACGATATTGCTTTGATACCAATTGTTAGGACCAGTGTGGTGGATGATTGGATAGCTATAGAGGGGTTAACAACGATTGTTTTTATAAATAGTGACTAGTCAATTTCTAGAGAACAGATGCCAAAACTATTAATTACCAACCTTAAGGCCTCGTACGAGCTAAGCTTGCTGTGAAGCTAGCTTTGCTCGCTGCGTATGAACTGCATGTTGAAAATTAAACTTGATTTTGGGCTATTGGGCTAAAATGAATTGGATTAAACAAGTAAGCTCATGATCTAGAATAACTATGATCTAGAATAGAGTAGCTTATTCTAGAATGTTCTCGAGAATTATCTATACTAGTAGATTATAATGAAATAGTTTAGAGAGTTCTAGATAAGCTTTAATAGCCATTAGATTGAAGATGTGTTGGCACAATCTTAACCATTGGTTAGGAGGTGCAACTAGTATAAATAGGGGGTGAACTCTCATTTTGTAATCAAGCCAAGATTTCAAGTAAAGCAATGGTTTCAAGAGAAGTTCAAGTTCCGTTGCTTTCTCTTCCATTTAAGTGCAATTCCTCCTCCATAAGCTTCTCATTCCAACAAAGTGGTATTAGAGCCAAGTTGGTTTTCACATAAGAGAAATGGCGAATGGAGGTATGTTTCCCTTTCAAGTTCCGGTGCTCAAAACAAGTAACTATGACAATTGGAGTATGCACTCCTTGGAGCTCATGATGTTTCGGAGGTTGTGGATAAAGGTCTATGATGAGCCAAGTGATGAGTTAGTACCATCTTTAACTCAAAAGAATAGTTTAAGAGATTTAAGAAAGAGAGACAAGAAGACTCTCTTCCTCATTTATTAAGCTTTAGATGATGATGGTGTTGAGAAAATCTCAAGTACTACTTCGTCCAAGCAAGCATGGGAAAAGCTCCAAGTCTCGTATCAAGGAGAAGAAAAGGTGAAAAAGGTATGCATTCAAACATTAAGAAGTCAATTTGATGCTCTTCATATAAAGGAAGGTGAGTTGGTATCTGATTGCTTTTCTAGAGTGTCTACCATTTCTAATCAACTAAAGAGAAATTGTGAGAAGCTTGAAGAAGTAACTATCATTGAGAAAATTCTTCGATTGTCGGATTCAAGATTTGATAGTATTACAACCATCATCGAAGAGACCAAGGATCTACAAGCCATGACAATAGAGCAACTCTTGGGTTCATTACAAGCCCATGAAGAAAAGAAGAAGATAAATGAAGAGATTACTCAACAACTTCTTAAGACTACTTTTCAACCAACTAAGAAAGATGAAAGCTTCAATAATAATAGAAGTCAACGTGGAAGAGGTCGTGCTAGTAAGAATGGGGTCTAATAATAACAATGAAAGAAGAGAAAATTCAACAAGAGGATGTGGAAGAGGACACACAAACTCAAGGTACAATAAATCTCAAGTTGAATGCTACAATTGTGACAAGTTTGGACATTATGCTAGAGAGTGTAGGTTACCTAAGAATAAAGTACATGAAAGAATAAAATATACGGAAGAAAGAAGGGAAGAAGATGACACTCTACTGCTAGCATATAAAGATAATGAAAGAGGCGAAGATACAGTGTGGTACCTCGACACTGGTGCAAGCAACCATATGTGTGAAAAAAGAAGCATATTCGTAGAGCTTGATGAATCAGTTGGTGACAATGTATCCTTCGGTGATGAATCGAAGATCGACGTGAAAGACAAAGGTAACATTCTCATCCGCTTGAAGAATGAAAAACATTAATTTATTTCAAATATTTACTTTGTGCCAAATATGAAGAGCAACATCTTGAGCCTAGGACAACTCTTGGAAAAAGGATATGATATTTACCTAAAAGATAACATGCTCTTCTTGAAAGATGATATTGGTTGCTTGATTGCTAAGGTGTCAATGACAAGAAATAGAATGTTCTTGCTTAATATTCAAAATGATATTACCAAGTCTTAAAGCATGTTATAAAGACACCACTTGGCTATGACATCTTCAATTTGGGCATCTCAATTTTGGAGGACTAGAATTGCTCTCAAAGGAGATGGTGAGAGGACTACCTTGCATCAAACATTCAGATCAATTATGTGAAGCCTGTCTACTTGGGAAGCACTTCAAAAAAAAGTTTTCCAAAGGAGTCAAGTTCAAGAGCTTGAAAGCCACTTGAGCTCATACACACGGATTTGCGGTCCGATAAAGCCAAGTTCACTTGGTAAGAGTAACTATTTCCTTCTCTTCATAGATTATTTTTCTCGAACAACTTGGGTGTATTTCTTAAGCAAAAATCAGACGTCTTCGGAGTATTCAAGAAATTTAAGGCTATTGAGGAAAAGGAAAGCGGTCTTGAGATCAAAGACATGCGATCTGATTGAGGAGGAGAATTTACTTCAAAGGAATTTCAAGAATTTTGTGAAACTAATGGAATGGCGACCTCTGACAATTCCAAGATCCCCTCAACAAAATGGAGTGACAGAAAGGAAGAATAGAACCATTCTTGACATGGCAAGGAGTATGCTCAAAAGCAAGAGACTGTCAAAGGAATTTTGGGCTGAAGCCATTGCATGTACAGTATACTTAGCCAACCGTTCACCAGCAAGGAGTGTGTGGGGCAATACACCACAAGAAGCATGGAGCAGAAGGAAGTTTGGGATCTCTCATCTAAGAGTTTTTGGGAGTATAACCCACATTCATGTGCCCGACGAAGCAAGAAGCAAGTTGGATGATAAAAGCAAGAAGTTCATATTTATTGGCTACGACACCAACTCAAAAGGGTACAAGCTATACAATCCAGATACTGGAAAGACAATCATCAGTCGTGATGTCATATTTGACAAGGAAGGAGAATGGACTTGGGAATCTCGAGATGAAGACTACAACTTCTTCCCATATTTTGAAGAAGAAGATGTGGAGCAACCAAAAATGCATTAAACAAGAGAGGAGCCTACTACTCCACAAGTAACACCAACTTCAAGTACTCAAGGAAACTCATCTGCATCAACTTCAAGCGAGAATTCAAGTGAAAGAATAGAGCTTACAGGACATTTATGAGGTAACTGAGAATCAAGATAATCTTACTCTCTTTTGTCTCTTTGCTGATTGCGAGACCATGGATTTCCAAGAAACTATAAAGAGCAAGAAGTGGAAAGATGCTATGGATGAAGAAATCAAGGCGATCGAGAAAAATGACACATGGGAGCTAACTCCACTTCCTAAAGGACACAAGGCAATTGGCGTGAAGTGGGTGTAGAAAAAAAAGAAGAAAGCCAAAGGAGAAGTTGAAAGATACAAGGCAAGATTGGTGGCAAAAGGTTACAGTCAAAGAGCTAACATTGACTATGATGAGGTATTTGCTCCCGTTGCTCGATTAGAAACTGTTAGACTAATCATTGCTTTGGTAGCTCAAAATAAGTGGAGAATACATCAAATAGATGTGAAATCTGCCTTCCTAAATAGAATTCTCAAAGAAGAAGTCTATATTCAGCAGCCATCAAGTTATGAAATCAAAGGACAAGAAGATAAAGTTCTAAAATTGAAGAAGATTCTCTACGGGCTAAAGCAAGCACCAAGGGCATGGAATAGCTGAATAGATAGGTACTTGCAAGAGAGGTTTCATCAAATGTCCTTATGAGCATGCATTATACATTCAGAATAATGATAAAGATATTTTGATTGTCTGCCTATACGTTGATTACTTGATCTTCACTAGAAGCAATCCAAGCATGTTTGGAGAATTCAAAGAAGCAATGACTAAGAAGTTTGAGATGATTGATATTGGACTGATGACATACTATCTTGGCATTGAAGTGAACCAAAGGCAAGATGGAATCTTCATCTCTCAAGAAGGTTATGCAAGAGAGATATTAAAGAAGTTCAAGATGGATAACAGTAAGCCCATAAACACCTTAGTAGAATGTAGAGTCAAGCTATCAAAGCATGATGAAGGAGAAAGAGTTGATCCAACACTCTTCAAGAGCATGGTTGGAAGCTTACGATATTGGACATGCACAAGGCCCGACATTCTTTATCTCGTTAGACTTGTTAGCTGCTACATGGAGACTCCAACTACCACCCACTTTAAGATTGCTAAAAGAATTCTGCGCTATATCAAAAGTACGACATATTTTGGATTGTTTTATTCATATCAAACTTGAAGAATATAGCGATAGTGATTGGGGTGGAGATATAGATGTTAGAAAGAGTACCACAGGATTTATGTTCTTTATGGGAGATACGACTTTCACTTGGGTGTCGGAAAAACAACCTTGTCACTTTCTACTTGCGAATCGAAGTACGTGGCACTCCATGTGTTTACCATGCTATTTGGCTAAGAAATTTATTGAAGGAGCTAAGTTTACTAAAAGAAGAGGCAACTAAGATTTGAGTTGATAACAAGTCTACAATAGCAGTAGCAAAGAATCCAGTCTTCCATGATAGAAGCAAGCACATAGATGTAAGATCAAACTCGACGCTAGGGGGGGTGAATAACGTTACGAATTTTATGAGCTGATAATTTTAAAAATAAATAGAGTAAAAGTAACACAACGGAAATAAATAAAGTTAATGGAATATGAGTTAGCAGATTATCAGTTAGACCAGGAAGTAGACATGCGCAACAGTAATAAAATATGATTCTTATTTCCAAAATTGTCCTAGGTGGAAAAATCTTACAGAAAAAAATCTAAAAAATTAAGCACAATATCAAAAAGAGGCAACAACAATAAATATAAAAAATTACTTTAGATGTTGCCGATCAGAAATGAAGTGCAGGTTGCAGCGTGTCGATATCGCAGCACAGTGATCACGAGAGCACAAGAGCATGAGCAGAAGGTTCGGAAAGAATGAGTGATTTGAAAGCTCTGCCTCGAGGCTCTTATATAGCCTCGCTCTATTGCTGACGTGACACTTTCCGGTCGACTGGAATCGCCCGGTCGCTTGAATCATGCTGATGTGGTTGCAACGTCTATCCGGTAGATAACGTCGTCTGTGTTCCCCGGTTGCCCGGACCTCTCCGATCGCCTGGGTAGGGTCAAATTTTATCTTGACAGCACCGCTCAGGCTAGAATAGATCTAAATGGACAAATAAGACATATAATAGTTAAATAGATCATGTCTAGATAAAATCGACTACAAGTAAAGTCAAACATAAGTCGACATATCCAAAATATAAATCACACAAATCCAAATAAGCAACAACTACAAGTCAAGTATCAAATATCGCAAAATACTAGAGAGATAGGCTAGAATAGATCTAATCTGAGGGAGGAGGTTGCTGGCTCGAGTACTGGGCACGCATCATATCCATCATCTCATGCATATGTGCCCTCATCCCCATCATCTCGTGCATCTGTGCCCTCATATCTCGAAACTCGCAGGTGATTGTATCCTCAAGTCGGATCACCTGATCCTCTAAGGTCATCGGAGGTGGAGGTGCTAGAGGTGCTAGGAGTTGAATCATCATCGTAGTCAGCCAAGATATCGTCAATATCCGAGCACCGAAAGACATGCCTCCCATCCTTCTAAACTAAAGTGTTCTCTCTAAGGACCATCTTAGCTAAGGAGAAGTTTCTAAGCCCTATCTGATCAAACTCTCTCAAGGATGTGATGGAACCTCTAGACACATCAATGCTGAAGAATGAAAAGATGCGAGTCAAAGCATGACAATAAGGCATATGGACTCGTTGACCGGTGGATATGCCAGAATGATAGATGATGGACATAAAATCTATAAATTGATGTTAATGTCCAATCTTTGTCTAAGGGTATATAGAAGGAATGAGTGGAATGGTCGTATGGTAGCAAAGTCCCTGGTGTTGATAGGCAAAATGTAGGTATATAGGACCTTGTACAACACATAATCTTCAGCCCTGAGCTAGGCAGAGCTGAAGTTGGTGACGGTCGGAGTTCGTTCGCCACCAAACAGATATGTGTAGATACAATCCAAAGTAATACCAGAGAAGGGGTCAGAAAAAGATAGAGTAGGACACGAAAAATAGTAAAAGGTGGAGGCTGAGGGACGCAACTCAAGTCACTCCCGAATCAGTTCAGGTGTGAAAATAATATCAACACCTCTAGCTCTGAATGTAAAGGCAAAGTCATTTATCTTAGCCAAGTTGTTATAAAACTCGACACACAGATCAATGTCCACTGCCTGGTTGTAGTAAACAAGTGTGAAAAGACCATAGTGGGCTATGATCTCCAGAATGTTAGCACAATGATCATTAAAAAATCGCCTACCCAAGTATCTAGAGTTCATGGGTATGTAGGAGTGATGGTCAAACATAAGCCTGAGGTCCTCAGAGGGGAACCAAGTGTCATTGGAAGGGTTTTGTGATGTGCTAGCATCAACTCTACGTTTTGGTCTAGCATTTCGATAAGTAACCACATAAGTAAAAAGAATATACTATGCATAAAAGAAATAACTTTGAAATATCAAAAAGAATGTTACCGAGGTATGATGATGTCGAAGGAAGACTCGATGTCAATATAAGGGTCGAAAACAGATTCAAACAGGGCTCAAAAAATGAGTTTAGGAGAGGAGAATTAGGCCTCAACATGAGGTTTCGGCGGTTGTTCGTGGTCGCCTATATAAGGGTTGTCCGAGCGACCGTAGGGCTGCACGGTCGACCCTGTACGTCTAATAAGGGGCGCGCCCTTTCAAGGTCACTCGGGCGACCGTGTATACTACAAGCGACCGGGAACCTAATTTTTACCGCCTTAATAAATGCGACTTTTTAAATACGGGTGACCGTGATGACTAGGGTCGATCGTATACCGACTTTTCACCTGCCCTAGTCAACGTGGTTTAAATTTTGGGTGGTTCATTACCGGTCGCCTATACTATACGAGCAACCGAGCAGTCAAAATGTTAACCTTTTTTGGGAAACATTATTGTTAACCAATTTTCTAATTACTCCTTAATTTCATACAGAAAAATTTCGAAAATAAGTTAACATGAATTAAGAAAATGATATTTGAAAAACTTATCTAAGTTTTATATCAAAATAAGTTTTGAAAAATCTTTTTAAAATGTCCAACTTTGATTTCAAGCTTGACTACCAATAGGATAGGAGCTTTCAATCAGTTGGTCAAGTTAAGTAAGAGTTCTCCAACTTTAATTTATGAAATCAAGTTGTTAACATGAAAATTACTAACTTGATGAATGTAAAGTTGTTAGCTCCAATTCATGTTGATGCACTAATATAAGCATATGAAATCAAGGCCGTAGTCCTAAGCATCCCACGCCTTTCTATGTTTTTCAAACACAAACAAGTTATACCTTAGGTGTTTGTGAGATGCAGGCTGCCTATAACTATAGGAACATGCAGTCTATGGTAGGGCCTAGGCTAAGTCTATTTTGCAATGAATAAATCAAAGGATAGAAAAATATTTAATTTTGAAAAATATATTTAAACATAAAAAGAAAACATGGCTTTAAATCATTCCTTGTCTAAAAGATGTAGAAGATAGCTCCACTTAAGTTGGAGCTCTAACAAATTTTAGTCTAGCAGTTGAGTTAACATGGCAAGCATTAATATTAACCATATGAATATGTTGTTCGGGCACTTAGAAATATTTATTTCCTACTTGATTGATTAAGTACTATTTGGGAATCCAAGCCATCTTATTTTTAGCATTTCTGTTGACTAAGGAAAAATAGGAAACATGATTTAGGATCGAGCTAAATCCAAATCCAATTTTGTTGTATGTAGCTCGTCTGGATCCAAGCATCATATCTAAATACTTTGGTGAATTTACTCAACGTTAGTTTTAACTCACTAACTTGGTTTGTCCCAACTTGACTAAACTGAGTTAATGAGTCTAAGTTAGCTTTTTCTTTAAGGTCTTTGACCTCCTTAAGTAAAGACTTGACTTTTAACTTGTATTTAGCTAGAGTTTTAGTTAAATAAGCAACAATAATATATAATTTTTCAGTTAATGAGTTTGTTACCTCATACTCATCTGAGTCGTGACCTAACTTGAGTTTGATGCTGAGTTATACTCTGACTCGAACTCTGAGCTTGATGTTTCTTTGATTGTTGTCAATGCTAGAAGATTGACCTGATTTGAGTCTGATTCAGATTCTGATGATGACTCATCCCATGTGGCCTTAAATGCTTTCTTTTTCTTCTTCTTTTCATACTCTTTCTCTTTCTTCATCAAAAGTGGACAGTCAGTTCTGAAGTAACCCTTTTTGTTGCATTCAAAGTATCGAACGTTGGCTAAATCTTTGTTCGAGATTTCTTTCTTCATAAATCTCTGGGTAAATTTCTTCTGTCGGATCGTCCTTTTAACCAGATGTACAACTTCTGAAGATAGATCATCTTCATCAGTTGTTGATTCAGACTCGGATTCTGATTCAGTCTCTTCTTTTGATCTATATTTTATCTTGGATTTACCTTCAATTAAAGTTATACCCTTCTCCTTCTGCTTATAAAGTTCAAAATCACAAAAAAAAATGATCTAATTTTATAACAGAAAGATCCTTGGATACTTTGTAAGCATCAATCATTAATGCCAACAAGGTGGTCCTTGGAAAGACCTTAAGTGCGTACCTAATAAAGTCGTTATTTTTGACTTGTTCGTCGATTGCATGGATGCAGTTTAGGATTTTTTAAAGCGGCTGTAGAGCTGACTTACTGTTTCACCTTCTTTCATTTAAATATTTTGGATTTGGCTTGGTAGCAGATCTATTTAGCAATTCGTGAGTTAGCTGAACCTTCATGCAGTTCAATTAGTTTTTCCCAGAGTTGCTTAGTGTTGCTGAAGGGTTCGACTTTAGTCAGTTGTTCCTGAGTTAGCCTGCACTACAATGTAGTTATGGCTTTAACATTGGCTTGAGCCTTTTTTTTTTTATTTTCACTTGTCAGTTGTGGTAGAGGACTAGCTGGCCATTATAATTTATAGGCAGTTCAAAACCTTCCTTTACTATCAGATAGTTTTCTATTTCATTCATGAGATAGTATTCCATTCCACTCTTCCAATAGGCAAAGTTTCCCTCATCAAAGAGAGAAGGGTGAGTTGTGCTGAATCCTTCTTGCAAAGATATTTTCTACAAACGCAAATTTGTTCGAGTTGTATTAAGGTCTAGGACAAGGTATTGGTTTGGTTTGGTTGTAGTTAAGGCCGGATTTGGGTTTGGGCTAGACTCAGATTATTAATCGATTTAATTTGTTTGTTCCGACTCAAAGCA
>JBBUKS010000113.1:2562979-2574857 GCA_038050645.1 Hedychium gardnerianum | reverse complement strand
TGCACACTTAGCTCAACGTGTTAAATAGTAACACTCTAACTTTAACCTGTTGTCATACATCAAAACCTTAGGGTTAGGCTTTTAGTGCAAACTGCACCAACACATCAATGACATCTTCCATATCATGATAATTTTTCAGAAATCTAAGTTACCTAGGTCCATCAATGAATTTTGATCAAAACTCATTGATGGACCTAGAGATCTCAGATCCGACTCATTCCATGTCCTGAGATTTTAAGTAATGTCAATGAATCCAAGTGTGCCCTCAGTTATCATTTTTCAGCGTTGCTGAAAAGGTTTAGGAAGTTTTAGACAATATACCAATTGACACTGACTCATAATTATTTTTGAGGAGCTTAGACATAGGATTTTAGGCCATATATATCTTTTAGACACTAGCCTCTTCCACATCATGGTAATTTTTCAGAAACATAAGTCACCTAGGTCAATCAATGAGTTTTGGTCAAAATCCATTGATGGACCTAGATACCTCATATCCGATCCATTCCAAGTCCTGTGTGTTTATCTAGTGAATATGAGTTCCAATGTGCCCTCCTTTATTATTTCGAGACCTTCCCATTAGCGCTCAAAATATTTTGAAAATTTCAACATTGCGGTGCTATTATTTAAGGATCAGCACCACTGTGGTTTTGATATCTTCACAAAACAACACCAAGCTTTCTGAGAAGAACACGACTTGGTGGTGCTGATATGCGTAAAACAACACCGCAGTGGTGCTATTTTTTCGATACCAGCAACAATGTCTATTCCACTTGGCACACAACCAGAACTTTTTGTAGGAGACTCATAATCATGATTTCATAGTATCTATACCTTCTAGACACTGGCCTCTTCCATATGTTGGTAATTTTTTAGAAATTCAAGTCACCTAGATCCATGAATGAGTTTTGGTCAAAATCCATTGATTGACCTAAAGGCCTCAGACCCGACCCATTCCAAGTCCTGAGGTTTTAAGCAATGCCACTAAATCCAATTGTACCCTCAGTTTTCATTTTCCAGCATTGTTGAAAAGGTTTAGGAAGTTTTAGACACTATGTCAGTCAATTGACACAGACTCATAATTATTTTGGAGGAGCTCAGACACAGGATTTCAGGTCATTTATACCTTATTGACACTGACCTCTTCCATATCATTGTAATTTTTTAGAATTCCAAATCACATAGGTGCATCAATAGGTTTTGATCAAAACTCATTGATAGACCTAGAGACCTCAAATCCGATCCATTCCAAGTCCTGTGTGTTTATCTAATGAATAGGAGTCCAAATGTGTCCTCCTTTACTATTTTGAGACATTCCCATTAATGCTCAAAACATTTTGAAAATTTTATAACATTGTGGTGCTAGTATATAAGGATCAGCACCACTGTGGTTGACAAGAACACAATGTTGTTGGTATTAAGAAACTAGCACCACTGTATTTGTGCTAGTTGGCACACAACTATAACTTTTCTTACGGGTCTCGGGACTAGGATTACACACCATACATACCTTCTAAACACTCACATCTTCCATCTCATGGCAAAATTTTAAAACTCCAAGTCTCCTTGGTCCATCAATGAGTTTTGACTGAAACTCATTAATGGACCTAGAGAGCTATGATCGAACTCATTCCAAGTC
Source organism: Hedychium gardnerianum (assembly GCA_038050645.1). Lineage (NCBI taxonomy): Eukaryota > Viridiplantae > Streptophyta > Magnoliopsida > Zingiberales > Zingiberaceae > Hedychium > Hedychium gardnerianum. Next base: position 2,573,218 of record JBBUKS010000113.1, on the reverse strand, counting down.
TTGTAGGCTTCTTCAATGTTTCTCTGTCTCACCATGCTCTAAAGTCTCAAATTCAAGTCCTTCATATCCGTTCACAGTATTAAACTTTAAAAATAAATCCTAGGACTCATAACTTCTTATATAAGGATTAGAACTATATTTATAAATCATCTATATATACCTTAGTCTATGTCATTATTATGATTGTAATAATTATTTTCAGGGATGACTATATCTCTGATTAACTTGAATCATGTATGACCTCCATTGATTCATATTTAGTGGAGGGACAACGAGATACTCAACAATCTATAAATGTAGCTCCAAGCAATATTCCATCTTCTTGTGAAAATACTAATGTGATGAACAGAAATACCAAAATTCAATAAGTGTTTTGATGTTTGATCTAAATAAAGAAGCAAATCTATTAGAAGATGAGGTACCCAGTAATAATATGGTATTTGAAGAATATTTTGAGGCAACATGAATTCAACAGGAAGATTCAGATATTCAAATTACAGAGGAATTAGAATGCAATACAAATTCAAAAGTATTCTTAGCCGATGATATCGAATTTGACCAAGCTGATTTTAACCTAGATTAGTATAGTGACTTAGAGAAGGAGTTCCCGATGGCTGATGATCCATATGTATTGAATTCATGATTAACACAATGCCCAATTGTAGAGGCAACAGAGAAACATGAATTTTATGTTTGACAAGTTTTTCGCTCCCGACAAGAGTTCAAGATGAACTTGTAATGCATGTTGTGTATAAACACATGAGATACAATCTAGTTGACACCAGGCTAAATAGAATTAAAGCTATTTGCTTCAATCAACCATGTACATAGAGAGTAGTTTCTAGGGGAGATGTGGAGTTTATTGTTACAAAATATGTAGAAGAACACAAATGTTGCAGCCTTAGGAAAACATGTGATCACAAAGCTTGCACGTCCACATTTATAGCATCTCGAGTTGAAGAGTAATTTCTTTTTTATTCACAGTACAAACCAAGATATATTCAAAGAGATATAAAATATAGGTTTGACATTTTCATATCATATAAAAAAGCATATGTAGCTCGGGAGAAAGCGTTGAAAAAAGTGGTTGGTGATTATGAGCAGACTTATAGAGATCTTCCAATGTATTTGTGTGAGTTAAGATCTAGGGACCCTGATACTTATGGGGCACTACACATAAATGACGACAATAATTTTCAACATTATTTTTGGACTTTTGGTGCTTGTGGGGGAGTATTTAGGTCATATCTACACAAATTAATTGAAATTTATGTTGCACATCTTCATGGTAGGTATACTAGTGTGTTGTTGATGATAACAGTAGTCGATGGTAATGGCAACATCCTCCTAGTTTGCTTTAGTATTATTGAAGTTGAATGTGGGTCTGCCTGGGAGTGGTTTTTGGATCATGTAAAGAAATTCCTTGTTGTCGATCCAAAATCAATGAGCATTGTATCAGATAAACATCAAGGTATTGTTATATCTGAGAGATGTCCTAAGGCAATTGCTTTATGATTTGTACTTATTTATTAGATAAATAAAAATTCACTATTTGAGTATATATATTTTGTGTATATAATTAGATCTTAAACTCATTTACTGAATGTCCGCAATATGATTCATAGCATCAGAGAACTTGTGATTGGATCACAACTAGTGAACATCTCTACATGTGTAATTATGAATGTATTAAAATCTTTCCTAGTCGACGAATTGATGTGTTTGGACATCATCGATTCTGTAAGACTAGCATGAGTTAAACTCCTTGGTCTAACCAAGAAGTTGTTCCTCACTAGCTGGAGACATTGGGATGTCGAGAGTTAAACGTGAATGCTAGTTAATGGTAACTAGTTCATCGGAGTGACCTACTGTAAGACTTCATATGGTTCTCTACATATATAGATATGTCAATGAAGATCTTATTGCAACTCGAGTGCAAGTTTCCTTCGACTTGAGGTATTAAAGTCACCTTAGTCATGGAGACTTATACTTTGACATCCTAAGCAAACATCTCCTTGAAGGTGTGGCCCCGAGATGATTGGGTATAAGTCAAAGTGCCCAAAGGTATTTGGATAGCCCACAGAGGATTCACCACTCCTTGCGAGGAGATGTATACCCTATGGTCGCTTATCAGGATTGTTACTCAAAGTCTTTGGCCAAAGCATCATGTGTTAAGAGTATTATACTCTTGGAAATATGTACGAGTAATTTGAATCCATAGGACGAGTAAGTGTTACTTGGGCTAGGTGTGACATAGTCAACCTAGTGGGGATAGACACTTAGACCATGTCCTGAACTAAGTGGGTATAAGACGAGTGAAAGGAATAAGCACGGCTCACTATAGCTACTGAAAGGTTTCAGAAGATGTTTTGGGAACAACCGTTGATTTTTTTGATTAATTGGAGATCATGATGTACTACTAGGTGCCACTCATGATCGATCCATGATTAATGGTTAATTATGGATGGCTAATATAAATCAAAAACCTATTGAGTCACACTCACTACGAGTTTATTCGAAAGATTTAAAGCGAGTTTAAGAATTAGATTCTCAAATCTATAGAGACCAAGTCTATTAGGACCAGACGAAGGGAAAAAAATAGAAATAAGAGTGGTGCAATGGATGTGTGGATGGGCCACGTCTTTTGAAGATGACTTAGACCATCTTTGGTTTAATTATAAATTAAAATTGGTTTAGTTTTTAATTAAGAGAGATTTGGTTTTAAACCAAACCAAAAGCTTAATAAGTTAAGTTTTGGTTCAAGAAAATGGGTCGGGTTTGGGATTTCTAATCCAACCCTTCTAAAGGGATATATATATTGATATAGAAGAGAGAAAAACATAACACAATTCATTAATTTTGTGATTAGGTTTTGGAAACCTAATTCTCTCCTCTCCCTCTCCTATCTTGTGCCGCCAACCACAAGCCACCAATGAGACTTGTTCTCATTGGTCCGCCAGCGCTAGTCCCTCCAGACACCACCATCCTCCAGCCAGCAGCCATCCAGCCGGTTAGAAGGTCTCTAGAAGTGTTCCCTCAGGCCATTGGAGCACCACCGAGCAAAAAAAGACTAGGTGGACAAATTTTGTTTGCCAGTCGTTCAGCCCCTTCATGACCTCCTTTTTCCCTGTTTACGGTGAGCAAACGTTGCTACCAGATACCCTACATCTAAGGGTACTTGTTACCTCTTCATTAGCAAAATTTGGATGTAGAAAAGCTTCAGAAAGACCTGTTCACAGTGGATTTTCGAGCGAACAACAGGCTATTTTTTTGATTGCTCTATCGTGTTGGTGTCATTTGGTTGCATACACTACCAAACACCAAACTTTGTCTTCGCACACAAGGCTAGTACCTTTCGCAAGGATGAAACTCGTGACTTTGGAAGTTATCTTGAAGATCACTCGGCGTGGATACAAATAGAGGCGAAGCTTCGAGAGCGTCACTTGGTTGATATCATTTCATCTTCACGTCATCTATCAGGCATACCTAGCCTAAATTTACTTTCCATAAAATATTGATATGTGATCATGTCTAGCATGTTGTATCCTTGCATGTGTGTGGCGTGTGTGATGTAATAAATTAGTTTATTGTATTATTTTTATTTTTCGCTATACATGTTTACAAAACATGGTTTAGCTTGCACCTGTGTTGGGCTCCCCCAACAGTGGTATCAGAGCCTGATTATGCTTCGATATAATTATAAAATTATTTTACAGTTCATAATTAGTCATATAATTCGTTTTGGAAATGTTCTTATTTTATTAAGAAAGTCCATTTTTGGAAATTTTAAAATTGGAAAGTTTCTTAAATAATTTAAGAAATTAAATTGAGAAATATTATACTATGTGGTAATTTAGAATAAATTTAATTTGAAAATTTTATTAATTTATTAAGGAAAAAATTCTATTTGAGGAATTTTCTTAATTAGTTAAGAATTTTCAGTATTGGAAAGTTTCTAAAATAATTTTAGAAAATTTCAAATATGAAAGATTCTAAATTTATTAAGAAATTCTAATTATATATTTCCTAATTAGTTAGGAAATTTGAATTTAGGAAAATGTTTCCTTATTAATTATATTTTCTTGATATAGAATTATTTCTTAAGATAAAGTATATAATTAAATTTTGAAATTTTGTATCCTAATTTAATTAAAAGAATATTGATTTAATGAAAGCAGATTCTTGACATATTTTATTTCCAAAATAAAATTATGATAAATATTGCATCATCTTTGTCATGTTCATGCCATATTGTATGTCATGTAGTTGCATTTATTATATCATAAATTTTGCCATGCATGCGATGTGTCATATCATTTTATGTCATACATGCGATATGTCATGTCATCATTTATGTCATGCGTGCGATGTCTTGTAGATATTACATTTGCATGATGATGATGAGACCTAAATCCCTTACATCAAAATTAAAATCTACACCTTCCATTAATATGGTGAGAACTAGAGTCTATTTCTTGTTTAGATTGTTAGACTCACTCTAAGCTCGACCTAGAATTAGATATGTTCAAACCATTGAGATACAATCTCATGATTAACGGGTCGACTTTAACTTGAAGCATTAGCTTGTTGGATTCACTCCAAGGTTAATGTGGATAGAGGTGAAGTTGGGTGATATACATATGATGTATACTTATTAATGAGTTAACAACACGATGTTTATGCGAATATCAATTAGTTGATAACATAATGTGATAGTTATGTATAAGCGATACATAATTGGTATATGTGATACCTACCACTAAAGTTAAGAATAGTTTATTGGACTCACTCCAAGGTTATTCTTATCTAAAGTGGATATCAACCCACTTGGAGAAAACCTACCATCTCCCGAATTCATAGTAAGGGCTCTTGAATTTGATAAATAAGCGAGATTTCTATTTATATGTAAATTATTTACATTATAAAAAATTATCTCACTCATATTTTCTCGATTTTGTATTTCTAAGTTAATCATTTGATTATAAGGTCTTTGAATTTGCGTTCAATTTTTGACTCGAACAAACTGACTAGGCCTACCTTCTTGGATTGGCTTAGAAACCTGAGAATTGTTCTCAAGGTTGAAAAGCTTGCTTATGTCATTGATGAGCCTCTTCCCACAAGTCTAGGAGATGGTGTAACTTCGAACCAATTGTTGGCCCATTAGAAACATATGACTGATTCTAAGCTTGCCAGTTGCATCATGCTACCCTCGATGTATCTTGAGCTATAGAAGTAGCATAAGCATATGAATGCTTATACTATTATCTATCATCTTCATGGGCTATTTGATGAGCAAGCTAGATCTTAAAGGTTCGAGGTCTCCAAGCTTCTCTTTTGCTCAAAGATGCAATAGGGTTCATCTATGGTGTAATTTGTACTGAACATGAATAGCTACATTAAGCGATTGGGATCACTCAGTTTTACGATGGATCACAAATTAGGTATTAACATAATTTTACATAGTTTGCTCAAGAGTTATTCATAATTTGTGATGAACTATCAGATGAACAATCTTGAATCCACCATTCCCAAAATAATCAATATGCTAAAGACTATGGAGCCTTCTGTTAAGAAAGAATAGAAGATGGTGATGTTAGTTGACTCCTCTAAGAAAGGTTCTAAGAGGAAGTCAAAGCATTAATCCAAAAGGAAGAAAAATGCTAAGATAGTAGAATCGGCTCCAAAGGGCCCATGTCACCATTGTGGCAAGATAGGACATTGGCGAAGAAACTGTAAGATATATCTTCAGTCTATGAAGACGAAGAAGAAGAAGAAGAAGAAGAAGGCATCTGATGCCCCATCTGCTTCAGGTATTTTCATTATTGAGTGTCATACTATTTACTTTAACACTTGGATATTGGGTGTGACTCACATATATGTAATGACAAGCAGGGGCTAAGGAATAGTAGAAGACTAGTTAAGGGAGGATCAAATTTGCAAGTTGACAATATAGCAAAGGTTGTAGCTATAGCCATCGGAACTTATTTGTTGAAGCTCCCTAATGGACTAGTTTTAAAGTTGGATAATTGTTATTTTGTTCCTGCTTTAATAAAGAATAATGTTTCTATTTCTTGCTTAAATAGAAAAGGTTTCTATTTGACATTTAGTAACAATTGTTGTTATATAACTTTGAATGATATTCTTTATGGAACTAGAATTTTATGCAATGACATCTACACGTTAGATATATCAAACGACGTACTCAATATCAAAATAAGAAACAAGCGTGCTCGAAAGGATAATCAGTTAACCTTCTACTCATGGCATTGTCGCCTTGGCCATATAAGTAAAAGACTTATGTCCAAATTACACAACTATGGAATTTCAGAATTATTTGAATTAGATTCATTTGATACATGTGTCTCGTGCTTAAAAGGCAAGATGACTAAATTAACTTTTTTCTAGAAAGGTGAACCAGTGGGAGAGTTGCTCGGCCTTATACATACTGATGTGTGTGGACCGATGTCAACTAAACCATTAGGAGGTTATAGCTACTTTATCACCTTCATCGAAGATCACTCACGATTTGGGTATATGTATTTATTGAAATACAAGTCTGAAGCCTTTGAAAGGTTAAAAGAATTCAAAATGAAGTAGAGAAACAACTTGATAAAAGTATTAAAATACTTTGATCTGATCGAGGTGGTGAATACTTAAGTCAAGAGTTTCAAGATTATTTAAGGGACAATGAAATATTGTCTCAATGGACTCTACCTTATACGCGAAAATATAATGGTGTATCTGAAAGGAGAAACTGAACCTTGTTGGGAATGGTTAAGTCAATGATGAATCACACAAGTCTTCCCAAAATCTTTTGGGGTTACGCACTTGAGACAACTATTTACTTGTTAAATAGAATCACGACTAAGACAATCTCTACTACTCTATTTGAGAAATGGATTAGTAAGAAACCTCACCTATCTTATTTTAAGACATGGAGTTGTCTTGCTTATGTAAAGAGGATTGTATCAGACAAGCTAGATGTTAAGTCTGATAAGTGTTTATTTATTGGATACCCTAAGGAAACTAGGGATTATCAATTCTATCATCATTTGGAATAAAAATTGTTTGTATCAAGGCATGTTGTATTCTTAGAGAAAGAGTTTCTCTTGCAGGAAAATAGTGGGAGTGAAGTTGAACTTGAGAAAGTTCAAGAGACTCCAATAGACATAGAGGAGATGCCTAGTCAAGAACCATAACTGATTACTCATGATGATGAACCATCGGCTGAACCTATGGTAACACAATCTCTTCGTAGATCTCGTAAGACACACAATATTCCTGAGAGATATGGATCTCTTATAAATGAATCAAATTACATGTTACACATTAAGTATGAGGAACCTATTGATTATGAAGAAGTTCTGAAAAGTTCAGAAAGGGACAAGTGACTTATAGCCATGAAGTCGAAAATGTATTCCATGTACGAAAACCAAGTTTGGAACTTGGTGGACCCACTTGAAGGCATCACGCCTATTGGGTTCAAATGGGTTTTCAAGAAGAAAATCGATATGGATAGTAATGTAATTACCTACAAAGTAAGATTAGTGGCGAAAGACTATCGTCAAAAATATGGTATTGACTATAACGAAACCTTTTCACCAGTAGCTATGCTTAAATCCATTCGGATGCTCCTGGCCATATCAGCTCATTATGGTTATGAGATATGACATATGGATGTAAAAATAACTTTCCTTAATGGAAACCTGCTTGAGGACGTGTATATGATACAACCCGAGGGTTTCACGTCTGCTAAAAGAAATAAAGTATACAAGTTTCAATGATCCATTTATGGACTGAAGCAAGGTTTGATTTCTCACAAAATCTTGACGAACCTTGTGTGTACAAGAAGGTTAGTGGGAGTGTGATCGTATTCCTAGTATTATATGTCGACAACATATTACTTATAGGAAATGATGTACCTGTTCTACAGTCAGTTAAGGTTTGGCTGTCCAAAATATTCTCCATGAAAGACATGGGAGAAGCAACTTATATCCTCGGGATTAAGATCTATAGAGATAGATCAAAATGGTTGTTTGGTCTTTCACGGTCTACATATATAGAAAGAGTACTAAAGCAGTTTAGCATGTCTGAATCTAAGAAAGGTCTTATTCCCATAAGACATGGGATACACCTTTCAAAGTCTTTGTCCCCACACACAAAAGACGAGAGAATTTGCATGAGTATTACTCTTTATATTACATATATAGAAAGAGTACTAAAGCAGTTTAGCATGTCTAAATCTAAGAAAGGTCTTATTCCCATAAGACATGGGATACACCTTTCAAATTATTTGTCCCCACACACAAAAGATGAGAGAATTTGCATGAGTAGAACACCCTATGTGTCTGCGATAGAATCTATTATATATGCTATGTTATGTACGAGGTTTGATATATCATATATTTTGAGTGTCACGAGTAGATACCAATCGGATCCAGGCATGAATCATTGGACAGCTGTCAAGGTAATCCTTAAGTACTTGAGAAGAACTAAGGATATGTTCTTGGTATATGGAGAAGGCGATATGATTATATGCGGGTATACTGATGTCAACTTCCAGACAGATAAGAATGATTTCAAGTCTCAATCTGGATACATATTCACATTGAATGGAGGCGAAATAAGTTAAAAGAGTTTCAAGCAAGACACCATTGCGGATTCTACTTGTGAGGCAAAATACATTATAGCTTCTGAAGCAGCAAAGGAAACGGTTTGGATCAAAAAGTTGATCACTGAACTTGGAGTGGTTCTGACCATTGTTGAAGCATTACCAGTTTATTGTGACAACACTGGAGCCATCGCGTAGGCTAAGGAACCAAGGTCTCACCAATAATCTAAACATGTGCTTCGCCGCTATCATCTGATCAGGGAGATCATCAATAGGAATGAAATACAACTCGAGAAGATTTCCACTGAAAGGAACCTAACGAATCTTTTAACAAAGGCTCTAGCACAAAGTAAGTTTGAGAGTCACGTTCAAGCCTAGGGTATTAGACACTGTGGCGATTGACATTAGGCTAAGTGAGAGTATAATAATATCTAAGAGATGTCTTAAGGCAATCGCCTTATCGTTTATAACTATTTATTAGAAAAATAAAGATTCATTATTTGAGTGTACATATTGTGTATATAATTGGATCTTAAACTCACTTACTTAATGTCTGCAATACGATTCATAGCATCAGAGAACTTTTGATTAGATCACAATTAGTGAGCATCTCTATATGTGTAATTTTGAATGTATTAAAATCTTCCTTAGTCAACAAATTGATGTGTTCGGACATCATCGATTCTGTAAGACTAGTACGGGTTATACTCCTTGGTTTAACCAAGCAGTTGTTCCTCACTAGCTAGAGACATTAGGATATCGAGAGTTAAACGTGAATGATAGTTATGATAACTAGTTCATCGGAGTGACCTTCTGTAATACTACATATGGTTCTCTACATATATAGATATGTTAATGAAGCTCTTACTGCAACTCAAGTACAAGTTATCTTTAACATGAGGTATTCAAGTCACCTTGGTCATGAAGACTTATATTTTGACATCCTAAGCAAACATCTTTTTGAAGGTGTAGCCCCAAGATGATTGGGTATAAGTCAAAGTATCCAAATGTGTTTGGATAGTCCATAGAGGATTCACCGCTCCTTACGAGGAGATGTATACCCTATGACTGTTTGTCATGATTATTACTCAAAGTCTTTGGCCAAAGCATCATGTTATAAGAGTCTTCTACTCTTGGGCACATGCACGAGTAATTTTAATCATTATTACTTGGGCTAGGTATGACGTAGTCAGTGTAGTGGGGACAGACACATAAACCATGTCCTGAACTAAGTGGGCATAAGACGTGAAAGGAACAAGCTTGAAAGGTTTCAAAAGATGTTATGGGATCAACCGTTGATTTTATGGTTAATTGGGGATCATGATGTACTACTAGGTGTCATTCATGATCAATCCATAATTAATAGTTAATTATGAATGGTCAAGATAAACTGAAAACTATTGGGTCACACTCACTATGAATTTATCCGAAAGATTTAAAATGAGTTTGAGATTTAAAACGAGAGAGAGACTAAGTCTGTTTGGATCAGATGAAGGGCAAATATGAAAATCAGAGTGGCACGACGGAAGCGCAAATGGGACATGTCTTTTGAAGATAAGTTGGACCCTCTTGTTTAATTATAAATCAAAATTGGTTGATTTTAATTAGAAGAGGTTTAATCATGAAAC
>JBBUKS010000113.1:2533677-2548503 GCA_038050645.1 Hedychium gardnerianum | reverse complement strand
ATGAGATTACATGTAGAGTTATACCTGTTTAGTTCATACTTGCAGTGATATAATTGCTACTTGCTACTGATTATGCTCCGTGTGAATAGCAAATAACTAATGCATGATAATATAAATGATTTTAACTTGTTTTGTGAGTTAAGTTGGTACCACTTTGTTGAAATTAAAATCATATATTAGAATTATTGTGTTAACCTACCTAATAACTATAGTGTGGGGTAGATGCCGATCGGCCATGCCCTAAGACAAGTTCCATAATTATAGAGTACTTTATGATAATTAAGTTTGTGAATTTAAGTAATTGGTTTATTTATTTTAGAGTTGTGGATTTAATTTTTGAATTTAAAATTGTTCATTGTTTCATAATTAAATGGAACTTGATGATAATCAGTTTTAACATTTAATTTTTTGGTTTTTTAAATTTAGATTTGACTAGTTAAAATTTGTAGATTTATTTTCTTGAATTTTAGTATTTAATTTCATTTTTTTTAAATTAATCATTGTTTCATAATTAAAGGGTATTTTATTATAATTAATTTTAAGATTTAATTTTGAATTTTTCAGATTTAATTTCAAATTTTTAAGATTGGAATTTATTTTATTTGAAATTTTATCTTTTGAATTTGTAAAATTTAATTTCGAATTAAAATTTGAATTTTTAATATCTGACTTTATCAAATTAATCTTAAAATTATCTTGATTAATTAATTAATTATTTAATTCCGAATTATTTATATTTTTAGGATTAGAATTAATCAAGTTATTTTTAGAATTATCTTGATTAATTAATTAATTAATTAATTCCGAATTATTTAAGTTTTTAGGATTAGAATTGATCAAGTTTTTTTTGAATTATCTTTTTTACTTAACTTATTATTTAATTACGAATTATTTAAGTTAATTTTATCTAGGTTGGTTGAATTATTAATTAATTTTGGATTAATTAAATTAATCAAGTTAGAATTATTCAAATTAATTTTATCTTGATTATTTATTGAATTAATTGAGTTATTTGAATTTGTATTTTTCAAATTAGATTTATCTTCATTATTTGAATTATTAATTAAATTTAAAATAATTAGATTTGATTTATCCAAATTAGATTTATCTTTATCAAATAAAGAAAAAATCTCATCAAGATTATAGTTAATTTATCTAGATTTAGATTGACTTGGCTATTTTCTTGATTAAATTTATTAATTAATTTTGAATTATTAATGATTGAATTGTTCAAAGTAAATCTATTTTTATTAATTAAATTTAATTTTGGATTATCTAAATTAACATGATTTGAATTTTTCAAATTAATATTTTTATTAATTGAATTTTATTTCGAATTATCTAATTTAACATGATTTGAATTTTTCAAATTAATATTTTTATTAATTTAATTTAATTTCAAATTATCAAAATTAATTGAATTTTTAAAAACTATATGATTTATTGTTGGAAGACGTTACTCTATCATGTAAAATTTTTTGGGCATTTAAGTAAATAATTACACTAATCTTCTTTACAATCTCTAATTCCGTGGACTTTTTCTACAGCTTCTTCTCCTGGCACTTGTTCTTGTAATGTCCGAACTCCTAGCATTTGAAGCACTTGATTTGCTCTTTGCTCATTCGAGCTCCTGGTATCGATCCCTCCTTTGTCGTCGGAGGTACCATCTAAATCTTACGAGTAGGACATATTTTTGTAGTGCCCTGTCTCCCTGTACTTAAAACATATAATATGCAACTTGAAGTTCATAATTAAAAGTATACCTTTGCTCTCCCTCAACCCGTAGCCTTCTTGCTCCTTCGACGGTTAGTCCAATTAGAGCCTCCTGCTTGAATATGCAACTTGAATATCGATGTTTCTTTTTCTTTTCGTTTCATCATGTGTTTGTTCTTTTTATTAGGGTTAAAAGCAGCAGAATAATAAACAAACAATAAGAAAGACACGCGAGATTTACTTGGTTGCAAACCCCCTAGTGTTAGTACTCCAAGGCCTATGTACGGGAGGAGCCCGTCTGCTTGTGGTCTTCTTTATGAAACTTTTCGTGAGGTGGAGAAACCCATCTTACAGTTTTAATTATGTGCAAAAATAATAATGAGATAACACAAAGCTTGTAAATAAAACACAAACACAATGTGATCCGATCTAGAAGTCCTAAGTGTAGAGCACCCCTCCTAGAGTTTCCCCGGTCATAGAGCTTAACCTTGCTATCTTTTCTTTTGAGTACAGAGAGAGAGTAGTAGAGAATTGTTATCTTGAAGCCTCTGCTCGTTGATGTTTATATAAAGTCATTCCGGGCACTTGGAAGAACTTATGGGTGCCTTCAGTTCGGCGTCTATCCAATCTGAATCATCTGCACCTTATCTGACTCAATCATATCCTAGTCCGGGCACTTAGAACCTTTCTAGGCTCCTAAACCCATCGGATCGCTCGGACCGCTAGGGCGCTCGGATCGCCAGGGCGCCTGAAGTAGTCCAATTTTCTTGGAATCAAGTCTAGTTCACTCCGGACTTGATCTAGCTGCGTTTAGTTTGTGCCTGTCTACTCCCCCAGTCTTGCTTCCAACTCCAGGTTCCTACAAGACAAGCATACACATATAAACAAACAATCCAGCTTAATTATGTAAGTCTATTTGACCTACTAGGCTTACCTTTTGCTTATGGTTTACTCCAAGACTTCTATATAGAGATCACTTCCCTAGGGTTTTTACTCTAGCCAAACATCTGGTTACCTTGACCTGTTTGGACTTATAGCCTGCCAGACATCCGGTCACCTTTGACTTGCTTGGACTTACCACTTACCAGACATCCGGTCACCTTGACCTGCTTGGACTTTTTCTTTACCTAACATTTGGTTCTCTCTAACTTGCTAGGATTTTCCTTGCTAGTCATCCGGTCAACCTTTGATCTTACTAGACTTCTGTATAACACTCGATTCTCACTAACCTGCTAGGTCTTTCTCTTTCTAGTCATCCGGTTAACTTTGACTTGACTATACTTCATTTTGCTAGTCATTCGACCATTTTTGACCTGACTAGACTTCACTTTACTAGTCATCCTATCAATCTCTAACCTGACTAGACTTCTCTCTTCCAAACATCAAGTCCTATTTGGATTAACCCTTGGTCAAACTGACTTGGGATAGGTATATTGTAAAATATCGAAACCCTAGAGGCTGATTCCACTAACAGAGATATATATGAAAATTACATTGGGCTTGGAGGAGAGATCAAAAGGAGCAATATTTGCAAACTGAAAGACACTCAAGCAATCTTTGAGAGCTTGGTTCGATAAGTTTACAAAGGTGATGCTCAATACCGAGTATATACAAAGTCAAGGTGAACACGTGGCTTTAAGGGGAGTTATTTCTCTTCTATTGTATGTTGACAATATAATTATTATCAAGAATGATGGAAAAAGGAGGCATTGAAAAAATTCTTGGCAAAGGAATTTGAGATCAAAGACTTGGGGAGCTTGAAATACTTGGGATAGAATAGCTTAGCTTGGAAAGATATCTTCCTTTCCCAATAAAAGTATATGGTTAACCTCTTGAAGGAAACCAATAAATTAGTGTGTAAACCTACATCAACTCCAATTGATTGCAATCATATACTTGGAGAGGTGAATGATGATAAGGAAATATATAAGGAAGGGTTTCAAAAATTGATTGGGAAGTTAATATATTTGTTACACATGCATCCAAAAATTGCCTATGGCATGAGTGTGGTAAGTTAGTTCATGCACAACACTAAAGAAGTTCATCTACAAGCTGTAAATCAAATACTCCACTATCTAAAAGTTAATCTAGGGAAAGGAATTTTATTTAAAAAGATGAGAGTTTGATTGTTGAAGCTTACACTGATGCAGACTATATAGGATCTCCGATTGATAGACGTTCCATAATAGGTTACTGAATGTTCTTAGATGATATCTAGTCATGTGGAAGAGTAAGAAATAAAATGTGGTAGCTTGGTCAAGTGTAGAAATAGAGTTTAGGACCATGACTCAAGGTGTGTGCGAGCTACTATGTTCGAAGATCATCTTTGAAGATCTCAAGATAAAGTGGGAGAATCCTATGAGAATATATTGTGACATAAGTCAACCATCAATATCACTCATAATTCAATACAACATGAATGGAAAAAGCACATTGAGATCGATAAATACTTTATAAAGGAGAAGTTAGACAACAAGTTAATTTGTACTCCTTATGTGCCTATAAAGGCGCAACTTGTGGATGTATTTACAAAGGGACTTAATAAACACAACTTCTCAACTATTATATCCAAGTTGTGAATGAATGATATTTATTCACTAGCTCAAGGAGGGAGTGTTGGAAAGTTGACAACTATTTTAGGATAGTCTCTAATTTTATAGGAAAAATAAAATTAATCATCAAAATCCCTTGATATAGGGATCATATTTACCTTAATATAGGGATCTAATTTAGGAATAAAATATTCTAATTTTATTTTATTCTTTTTTTTGTTTTTATATATAATCAAAGTACAATGTATATATACTCATTATTGGGCATAATTAAAAAAGTAAGAGAGAATTTCATTCCATGTATTTTATTAGAGAATCAACATAGCCAACAAAGTCCAAGTCAGAGTAACCAATCACTTCCAAATTGTTAGCTTATTTATACATAAGCATGTAATGCTTCATATCTTGAAGGTACTTCATAACCTTCTTTGCAACTCTCCAGTGGTTAATACCTTGATTACTTAGATATCTTCCTAACATTTCTACAGCAAATACAATGTCATATTTTGTTCAAACTTGAGCATACATAAGAATTTCAGCTGCTAAAACATATAGAATGTTTTTCATTTGTTCTCTTTCACACTCATTCATCCAAATTTAATATGTCTCCATTCACAATAGGTGTCATACTCTATGACCAATTATTCATTATAATCTCTCTAAGACTTTATGGATATAGGTTTCTTGTCACAAATTGATGACATATTTAGATCCGTTCCTATGGATCTTTATATTGGTGGCATAAGATTCCTCACCCATATCCTTCACATAAAAATTTTCAATGAGAAATTATTTCCCCTTATATAACAATCACTTATTATTTCTTACAAGTTGAATATCATTTACATATAGGTCAAGAAAATAAATTTTATCCCATTGACCTTTTGATATATGCATTGATCCATAATGTTCTCAATGAAACCAAATGAAGAGATAACATGAGAAATTTTGAATACCACTGATGAGAGACTTGTTTTAGTTAATATATAGATTTTTCACCATCACTAGAGGAGAATCTTTCAAGTTGTTTCATATAAACTTCTTGCTCTAAATCACCATTAAGGAATATTATTTTCACATCCATTTGATACAAATCTAAATCAAAATGGGTACTATTGCCATAATAACACAAAAAAAATCTTAGAAATAGAAGAAAAGGTCCTTGTATAATCAATTCCCTCCCTTTAAATAAATACTTTGGTAGTGAGTCTAGCTTTATATCGTTCAATGTTACTGGATGATGTCTCTATAGGAGTGCTCAGTTGGTTAGTGGATGACATATTTAATATAATGTGGTATGGGTCAATTCCCAGCGGTCGCATGCCCTCGGGGAAAAAAATTTCTCCCACCTCCTAGCCACTTGGCGGTTGGTTATAAGCTGATGCTATGATTTACCTCCCTTCACATAACCTGGGGACGAACTGTGAGGAATGCCTGGGGTGAGCTAATCACCTTTGCTACAATTGCTACAATGTTACTCGATGAGTATTTCTTGGTCTTAAAGATCTATTTGATCCATCATTAAATTTCTTAAGTTAATGTTATGATATTAGTATAATGGTACATCGAGTAAGTTATTCTTATCCAAATCAATCCGTTAGTCGACAACACTGAATTTAATAGGTTTGATAAAACATAGAATCTACAAAAGAAAATTTTTAGAGTGCAACTGTCCACTTAGACTATTAAGTCAAGCATGTTTATTTTTTTATACCTTTGAGTTGTAGAATCTAAGTTGAATCACATGTTAATTAGTTAAAATGGTTGGAATATTATGATCTTAAAATTATATGATATGTTTAATTTTTTAATGTAATAGGGTTGCGAGCTTATAGTACATCTCCAATCTCCTGGGATAGTTTTAGGTAGGCTTTTGTACTCTATGATCTTTCGGAAGGCATGAAGCTTTGTCCATGAAACAAAGTGACTATAATGTGGTTGAGTATTGTGCTAAGTTTGAGAAGAGAGGCAAGTTGATTTTTTTTTCTCCAATGATGGTATCTTAAGATAGTGAGAAGCAATAACTTAATATATTGTTTTGAACATTTGTATCAAGATGTTTGTATATCATATTTCTAAGGTGGTGTTTGATTAGATTGTAGATATTGAAGCATAGGTCAATCTCGAAAAAGTGAAG
Source organism: Hedychium gardnerianum (assembly GCA_038050645.1). Lineage (NCBI taxonomy): Eukaryota > Viridiplantae > Streptophyta > Magnoliopsida > Zingiberales > Zingiberaceae > Hedychium > Hedychium gardnerianum. Next base: position 2,542,101 of record JBBUKS010000113.1, on the reverse strand, counting down.
AATAAGAGCATATCTTAATTCCAAGGCCAAGATAAGGGGCTATATTTGGAAGATGAAAGCTCATAGAGTTGGACTCAAGTAGTGGAGGAAGACATTGAGCATGATCTTCCAAGGAAGATGCCTGAGTCATCCCATTTTGCATCATTGGGATCTTCTCAATCACCCCATTCATAGCAGGACTAGTATCACTATATGATTGTCTTGGCTTCTTGTAGATGCTACCTATCTAAAAATTTAGGAAACACAACTAAGTTGTGTGCCTTTGATAGATATATATGTTACTACTACAAGAAGCCAAGACATTGTAGCATGAGGAGTGTGCTAAAGGCACAACAACTTTGCAGACCTTAGGGTCAATAGGGTGTATCTCAACATCGATCTAAGTAATGTCGCTCATAGTTAGGTTGAGATGCAAAATCTTATGTTTGCATCTAAACCTCAATTATTCTATTTGCAATGTCATATGCTTCAGCCATCTTAGATATAGTTTCTGATGCCACTCTATATTAGTACCCAACGCCCTACTCATACATCTCTTGAAATGTTGAAAAAGTCAGTTAAGTAGTAACAAGAGATGACTATAGGGTGAATGTGCATGACTTAGGAAAGTTTACAATATTTGCAAGTGGGATAGTGATTAGAAGTAATTTCTTGTTTTTAGCATCATGAGGATATTTGACTGATATTGATACACTCTCCTTTGCTTTCCTTGAGCAAATTGGGAGATGGTTTACACCTTGATATTTTAGTTTCTCTATCATGACTCCATCTATGAACATATTGAGGTCTAATTAGGGGACCAAAGACCACATTGTTGATTTTTGATTTTGGAGAATAGTCTTAATTGATTTTGCATTTGCTGGTCTAAACATATCAAAGTTGTTATTATCCTCAGCATGTATTGGCTACCAAAGAGCAATGATTTAATATATAGATTGACCTTCATGTAAGTTTTTAGGGTTTTAAGACTAGGGTATACAACTCATTCCCAGAGCTTTAGGTTTAGTGGCTGCTAGCTAGCTAAAAGGCAAGAGTGTTACTTTGTATCCATGTTAGGTAAGGAGGCCTCTTATTTGGTTCAACTCTCAAATGTTCGAGTTGTTTGAGAACATCTAGAAGTGTTTCTTGAGGATCTACTTAGTTTACCACCTTAGTGTCATGTGAGTTGAATTTGGACAACCCAAGATGTGACAATTTCATCTTTGAATATTGGTTCATGGATGAATTTGTATTATGATGGAGAAAAGTTCTTATTTTCCTTTAATCTTATCTTTAAATGGTCGTAGAAATATAATGCTACCGATAATTAAGTTTTGATAATGATCCACACACAATAAATAGAGAAGAAATTTAACTTTAGAACACATAATATGTAAATAATTTTTGTATGGACCTTCATTGACAGACACACAAGTACTATGCCAATTGCATTGCATTTCAATCTATTACTAGTGAATGTAATATCTTTCACTACTAGTGCTATGAACGTCACATTGTCATTTGAGCATAGAGTGTTGGAAAATAGACAAAACCCTCAGGTTCGATGCACAATATACAAGATACATGCAGTACTTCGCAATGATCGATATACTTAAAACACAATTAGAAATTAATGATCTTTGGCGAATAAAATTGTGAATATGGGGTGTGTGAATGTGAGAAATTGAAATGACTAAATTTGCATCAATATACAACAGGAAGAAAAAGCTAAGAAATGGAGAATACTATAAGCCAATCATCAATGAATGTGGTGGGGCTTCAACCTCTCATAAGGCAATACACTTTTGTAGTTGAAAGCCCTGTAAATAGGTTTCACATATTTTACAAGATGCTAAATTGTTGATGGATTTTATTTTATTTTAAAAAGTTTATTAACTTTTTAAAAATTCCATTTTATATGCATCAACTCCCTAAACCTCTTCGTAATAAAAACACAAGACAGTGTGATCATTGCTTGTTCAATCAATGAACATCCCCCATGTACACAATTTCACATTATATACACATCCCCCATGTTCCACTGTCCAACCTCTTCTTCTCATCTCTGCCAAATTCATATTTGATGTTTAGCAAGAAATAGCAACAGCAGCACCTCGTAGTAAACGGATGGATGGCCCCGATCTTTCCCTCCACAAGTACCAAAAGTAAGAAACTAGAGGATGTGCATGGCTTGCAGAAGATCCAAAAGCAACAGCTAGGTATACGTATAATCTGAACGCATATGCATGCATCCCTTCACGTTGCATGTCCTTCTTCTTCCTCCTCCATGGTGCTTTATTGCCTGCTCCGTGGCCAGCAGTGGCACTCATACTGCACCTTTATTGCTGCTGAGAGCTAGCAGATCTCGCAGCATGCATTTATGGATGATCTCCAGTTATGTAGAAATGTGAAAGGCAACAATTCAGTATTCACGAGAATGGATATATGCTGACATGAGAACTGAAAACCCCACTGGAGTTATGAGGATATGCAGTAATGTGTTCTTAGTCTGTAGCCCTACTGAGGCTATGCCTAGATTGGGATGGTCCCTGATTAGGTTTAAGTTTTCATGAGGTTGGGCAGAAGCATAAGACTATAAGAACATGGGTGAAGGAGATGTACGTATATAACTGGTTTTAGGGTAGAGTGATGTAGATTTACCGACACTTTGTCTCATAAATCATGTGCAAGCAACAAGAAGAAATAATGAATCAGATGATATCGAATTTGAAATGACTGATTCGATTTCATGAATGTTTTTTATTGGCCGTTAGGATAAATCAAAAAGTGCTCACGATAAATGACTCAAAAGCTCAGTATCCCATGATTGTGCATCCTATTTTGAAGAAAAAATTCTTATAAATACGTTATAATTGAGGATCAAATTATGAATACATAAGTTACAACTTAATACACTTCTATTGCACCGTAATTCAGAGGGCATGTGCAAGCAACAAGAAGACAATACAGATAAAGATTATTTTGTGTAAATTTTATTTTTATTTTTACAAAGAGTGGTACTATAAAAGAGACTGTTATTGTCTTTTAATGAGATTGGAAAGAAATTAAAGTCTCGTTAAATTAATGTCTCCCTTTTTGTGAATTTTTTGTGACTAGACGTACCTTTATCTTTTCCCATTGCCTTTCAAATCCCTTATGGTTTAAAAAATCCATTTACAATTAATTGGTTTCACATCTTTTAATTTGAAATTTGACAAGATATCAAAGTACATCATTGTTTTGCATTGATTTCATCTCATCTTTCAAGAAATCTATCCTTTTCTAAGATTCTGTACTTCGTTTGACTTGACTAAGATACAAAAACATTCCTACACTATAATACATTATAATAAAAATATTAAAATTAAAAATCATTATCTATGATTAAAAAAAATATTAGTAAATCGATGTGTTAAAAAAGATAAAAGATAAGATACTCGAAAATAACGATGAAAAATTATTATCTTTTTCTTAAATTGACAACGATTTTTTTACCGTTGTGTTTCAAGTGAAAAGACAACAGATTATTTTTCCTATAATCGTTGTCTTTGAGCGCTGTATCTTTCTCAATGCGTCGATTTATCAATATTTTTTTGGGTCATAGATAACGATTTTTAACTATTATCATTTGTAGTGAAAAGACAGCGAAACAAAACCATTATCTATGCAGTTTTGAGCGCCCTATCTTTCTCAACACAATAATTTGTACGTCAATTTATATTTGGTTATTACAAAAATAACCCCTGATTTCATAGCGTTCTTTTTCTTGTTCGACACTATCAATTACAATCAGTCAAGTAAGAGAATTATAGTTGAGATATGTCTGAGAACAATAAGAAAACATGTGGCATTGTCTAGCCCAGTGTGCAACAAAGTGTAATAGATCAATAATTACAAATGATAGAGAACAATAAACTATTTAAAATCTGAATACCTTACTAAATTAATATACATCAAACAACAATATCAAAAAGAATTGCAAGCAATGCATAGCAGAAATGACAATTAGAAAAAAAAAGTATGCGAGCCAAAGCAATATGAAGTACAAGCTCATATCATCCTATTTTAAATGATCACCCTAAAAAACATACAACACTTATAGCAAAATAACTACATACCTACACATGTGGTGAACGAGCTAGTTGCAAAAAGAAGGCTCACTAAACCAAAAGAGTTATGAATAACCAAAACACTTATAACATACAACACCTAACCAAAAGAGTTATAAATACCTAAATTTCTTACTCATTAGATATGTGGTCTATTAGGACCAAAAGGGAGCTAGAGAGGGGGTGATTAGTTCCAATCTCTTCTTGATGATGATTTACAGCGAAAATTTTGAAGCGTAGTGCTAACACCTCGATTTCTTAGTCTCCACCTCCTTGAGGTGACTAATCCAAAGGTCCGACTCTCACAATCTCATCCACTATAAAATCACTCATTCTCAGAAATAATCCGGAGGTGGAGAAGCCTCGTACAAACTCACAACCAAAAAATACAACAAGAATACAAGAAGCAAAAATAAATACAATAAACACCTTGCTATTGATCTCTTGTTGCTTGGAAAGTGCCTCTTGATCTCTAGAATGTGCATCAACACTTCTTCTCCAAAGCTCAAGAACTGACATTTAGAACTGTGCTTCAATCCTTCATGAAAACACTCTTTATTGCGCTGACCTAGGGTTCCCAATCGATTAAGCTTACTCTCAATCGATTGCCACGTCAGATCCAATCATTTAAACCTACAGAATGACTCTTTTTCAAGTACTCAATTGATTGGTGAGCCATACCAATCGATTGGTTAGCCTCTAATCTATTACCCAATCGATTATGAGGCTCACTATTCTCTTGAGAACTAGGCTGAATCGATTATCCCAATCGATTCACAAATCTTCTGTTCACACGATAAACAACTCCCAATCGATTATCTCATTCGATTGAAAATGTCACAATCGATTAGCCAATCAATTTCAACACTCACTGTGCACTCGTGAAACTTACCTCCCAATCGATTAGGCAATCGATTATCATGGGCTCAATCGATTGACCAATCGATTCAGTCACTTACTATGCTCTCGCGATTTTTCTTCTGCCAATCGATTGGGAAGTTCCTCAATCGATTGAGGATGCCTGAATCGATTGGTCAATCGATTCCGGCTCTTGTTCTCGTGAGAACAGATTCAATCGATTGACATAAGGTTTAATCAATTACCCAATTGATTACCCAATCCTAACTCACTTGATTTGAGTGTAGGGTTCCCTTGCCCAACATTCGGTCAATCTTGAATTGTTGGGATTTCCCGTTGCCTAACTTTTGGTCAACCTTGATTAGCCAGGGCTTCTTCACCAAGTGTCCGATCAACCTTTAACCCACTTCAACTTTCCGTCTCGTGCCAAGTGTTCAGTTCCCAGCTGACTCAACTTGGACTTGACCTAATTCTCAACTAGGTTTACCTAATCCCACTAGGACTTCTCTCACGTGCCAAGTGTTCAGCTCTCAGCTGACCTACCGTAGACTTGATCTAGTTTCCAACTAGGTTTGCCTAGTCCCACTAGGACTTCACTTGTGCCAAGTGTTTAGCTCCCAGCTAATACACCTTAGACTTAATCTAGTTCCCAACTAGGTTTGCCTAATCCCACTAGGACTTCAATCGTCCCAAGTGTTTAGCTCTCAGCTAACCCACCTTGGACTTAACTTAGTTCCCAACTTGGTTTGCTTAGTCCCACTAGGACTTCACCTTGAGTCAAGTGTTTAGCTCTCAGCTAACCCACCTTGGACTTCACCTAGTTCCCAACTAGGTTTGCCTGGTTTCCAACCAGAACTTCCCTTTGCCTAGTCCCACTAGGACTTAACCATTTTCAAGTCTCTGGTCAACCCTTGACCTACTTGACTTCACTTAACATATTAATCAAACATCTAAACCCAAGCTTGAGCCAACCCTTGCTTGGTCAACCTGGTCAACCCTTAACTTGGGGACAATTGCACCCACATGGTCTTGTATGCATTCCACCCACTCTGAACATACTTCATAAATTTCCTTTGCATCTATCATAGTTTTTGCAAACTACATGTGAATAAATGAGTGAAAATGTAAACTACAGAATACTTTGAGTACTATGTGATAATTAATTGCATGAATCATTTTAAAAGCAGGTTTCAATAAGAAAATTTGAAAATATGTCTAATATTACTATTGGCCGTAGTAAAACCTTGTCAATGGATACGACGCCTTCAATTATATTTCTCATATATCGCAAGATGAAAAAATCGCACTGGGCTCCATCCACTTGAAGGGGAGCCTGTGTACCAAAAAGTGATAGGAGCAAGTTAATAACTTAATTGCAATAACAACCAATGTGCTAGCAATGTAATAATATATTAAAGGCGCTTCATATATGTAACTTCTAGAAATACAATGGAAATAAATGGCACTAACAACCATTAATATACTTAAATAAATTTGCTTGCATTTCAAATAGATTGATGGCAAAATTTTTTAGTTACTAGAAAATATACTTTGACTATTTCCCATGAAGGTTGTTTCTTCCCGTTCTTGTCATTCTCTATGTTGAACAATTTTAAGGACCTTCATATATTCATAAGAGATTATACACTTTTAGTGCATCTAGTACACAAGGAAAAATTATAATAAATATTTATTACATATGCGCTAATAATAGGAAACATTCTCTAGTAAAGCTAACATATTTACAACATCTTCCAAGTCTCATCATGATTGCGATGAATAAGAGGATCCACTTCAAAGAAACAACCCTTTTGTGATGGTCGATGATAGTCAAAATCCAATGGAAACTACATATATATACACAATATTAATGCATGTAGTTATATAAGTGTTTAGCAAGGAACAATGAGTGTTCCACCTCTGTTTTACATACCCTATGTTAACTGGAACCAAAACTAGTTGGTTTATTGATATGTCATTCAACCTAGCTGCAAAACAATGTGCCCTCTTATCAACTAATGTGAAGTCACATATGGATCCACAAATCTAAACCTCTCAAGCTTATTTTTCTCCTTCATCTTTCTATACAAATGCCTACCATTTAAATATAATTTTTTTTATAAGATCAGGATAAATATAACTTACAAATCAAGAGTCAATGTGTTAATCTATGAAAACAACATACGGACCATATACATGACTATACAATTGTAGTTATAAAAGCAAATATTTACTATTTAAGATTACATCAATGATGACTCATATATGTTTATCAACCACACACTCTCAGTAATCTGTAGGCTTTGTTATCTGCCCGTAATTCTCATCAGCTAGTAGAATAGTAAAAGGGTTCGCAAGTTGTGCACAAATGGAGACATGCAAACATAACGTAAATACTTGTATTTGGCATTTAATTTAAACAGGACATAGATACATAAAAGGATTCCTGACCTTTCCTCTGAAATGGATTTCCATTTCAGTTACTAGTGATTTGTCTTTTTCTAAAAGTTTAAGCTTTTGAGATAAGAGGCTAGTCCATCAACTGTAACATCATGCATCAGAATACGTTTGATCTCTATATAATCCATGCTTTATGACATGAAAAATAAGCATGATGGAAAATAATTGCTAATTAATTTTTCCATTTGATTTGGGCGTGTCAAGTGAAGTACATCCATCTACACATGAAGGGTAGTATACATACAAAGATTAACCTCTTCATAAAAGTTCGAGGTTTTGAGTTCAATGCGTCAGTCAATTAAACTTCAATTAATTGACTATAAAGGGATTAGTCATCATTGTCAACTTGTTGTCCTCCTCATATTTTGCTATTTAATTAACTGCTTAATACTAGTTCTTGTTGGATAACTTGACATGAATGCATGTTTTTAGACATTTCAAAACGTACACAGCGGAACACATAAATAATAAATCCTAATTTATTACAATACATACATCCATGCATGCAAGATACAATATGTATAGATGTAATCGTAATATAAAATTTTATATAAAAAAAATTATTCTAGTTATACCTGACGAATCATGTGAAGTGGAAAGGACATCCACTGAGCAACGCTGTCGAGCCTTGCCTCGATTTGTATTCATATCGAGAACTCTTCAAAATTTCTTCAAAAGTCACGAGTTTCGTTCTCACAAAAGGTACTAGTCTTGCGTGTGAAGACGAGGTTTGGTGCCCGGTGGCATACGCAACAAGATGACACCAAACAAGAGATAGACACCAAAAGAAAGCTTGTTGTCCAACCCAGTAAAGGGTGTTGTTTGCGCCTTTTTCCTTGCTACTCGACATCTGTAATTCACTACCAATGAGGTATGAAGTTGTTAGGATCTTGAGCGCAAAAATAACATAAGCGCAGCGGAATAAAATCAAGATCCTTCAAAAGATCCATGCGAAGGAAATCGTATACTAAGGGATTATGAGAGTTTATACCTTTGTTGCATGAGCTACGTTCTCCCG
>JBBUKS010000113.1:2510800-2526155 GCA_038050645.1 Hedychium gardnerianum | reverse complement strand
CTCAAGCTCATAAAAAATAAACCAAGCCAAGCTTGAACAATCATTTCAAAAGCTTGGTTCATTTTAGGCTCGGCTTGGCTCGGTTACCTTATCAAACAAGCTTGAACACCCCAAAGTTTGGCTCGGCTTGGCTTGTTTATAGCCCTATGAAGGTGTGTTGTTGATTTTGTCTTTTCAAAGGTGACAAATCAAAATATTGACTTCATATTTGTTAGCTTGCATAGCAAAATTTTTGCCTGTAATAATATTCTGCATGTTGCAGTCCATACTAATAATTTTGTTCAATATCTCATTATTTTTATAAGACAGCTGAATGATTTTATAAAATTCAAGCCTATCGTATATGGGTAGGTTGTTTAGACATTATTGCTGTAGATGACATATATAAATGACATTGGAAGATAAGGACAAGAATCCATATTTTTCTGAATAACAGGGTGGTGCCAAGAAAGTCATCATTTCTGCTCCAAGCAAGGATGCACCTATGTTTGTGGTGGGAGTGAATGAGCACACATACACATCTGACATCAATATCGTCTCCAATGCTGGCTGCACCACCAACTGCCTTGCCCCTCTTGCAAAGGTAACTACATGTTAAACTTGAGACAGAGCATTTTAGCTTTGCTATGAAATTGTTGCTAGGTGATGGATTTCTTTGATACGATAGGTCATCCATGATAGATTTGGAATTGTGGAAGGTTTGATGACTACTGTGCATTCCATCACCGGTAATGTGTCTTTCAAGTTTAAAATCACATCTTTTTCCTATAATATTTACCATGTGATTTAAGCTACTTTGTTTCCTTCAGCCACTCAGAAAATTGTTGATGGACCATCTAGCAGGGACTTGAGAGGTGGACGAGCTGCAAGCTTTAACATCATTCCTAGTAGCACCGGTGTTGTGAAGGTATTTTATTGTAGCATATGCATGTGTTCTGCTTATGCACCATGGGCATGTGCCATATACATACTTTTAAGCATACCAATATTTACTCTTTCTGTCTATATATTTATATCTATATCTATCTATATATTTATATTTATATCTATCTATATATGTATGTCTATATTGTATGTGTGTGCCTGAAATAATGCACTTAACAGTTAGTCATTTATTATTCTGCTGATCTCCTTTGCATTCACAAAGGCTTTATTCATTTTAATGAATCTGTGCCTTGAACCCTGTGCATTTTGTGTATTTCTTGGTTGTTGTCGCATTACTAAAAAGTTATTTTTTTAGATGTTTCATTAATTTGACATGCTGTTCACTTAGAATATCCATTGTAGTATTTGGACTTGGCCGATTTCAGATTCTTCCTTTACATTGCTTCATCAGTTCATGTCGGCATGTTCCTTTTGAAAAATAAAAACAGTAGGATATTATATGATTGCTTTCATTTGGACTTATTCTATTCCAACTCATATTTTACAAACCAATTGTCAAATAGGGAGGGAATTCTGTTCTCCAGATTCGTGTTACTTGGGTTAAAAGATAATAGGGAGACAGTGATGGGAAGGGAGTTTATTCCTATAATCGTCCATCCAAGTAAATCTAGTGATAACTCATTCACGGTTCTTTCTTTTATCAAGGAAAACGAAAATTTCTGATGTTCTTTAAAAAGGTATCATAACATTACGTGGGTTATTACTTCATTTATTTAGTAGAATCAAAAGTAATTTTGTTCCTTGAAAAATAACTTCTTGGCTTATATGATTACTTGATGCTGATAGGGAAGAATTTGATTTGACGGAATTTTAAATTCTAACTGTTGGAAAAGAATTTGAATTATTTGGTAATTTGTCATCTTTGATTTGCTATATTTAATTTTGGTTGGTGAAACTATTGAGATTATTATGTTTTCTGACTTGCTTGCCTTCATTAGGGGCAGTCATTTAAATGAGATAATTCTAGGAGATTATTGTTTTCCAAATTTTGCTTGATTTGTGAAGGCTGTAGGTAAAGTGCTACCTGCTCTGAATGGAAAGTTGATTGGTATGGCCTTCCGCGTTCCTACTGTAAATGTTTCTGTTGTCGATCTCACTGTCAGGCTTGAGAAAAACGCTTCCTATGACCAGATAAAGACTGCTATCAAGTAAGCGTATTATTTCCAGTTGTTGTAATTATTTGTCCAGTCAGTTGGGATTGTGATATGGATTGTGCATGTAGTTCTCACCACATGTTAACACTCAAAAAGTTCTTTCCATATTTACTTTTTATTAACTTTCTGCGTTTTCCCACCAAGTTTAGCTTATCATGCATACACTCATTCACATTTTCATTGCGGATTTGCTATTAGTCATCAATTTCACATGATCGTACACAGGGAAGAATCTGAGGGGAAACTTAAGGGAATCTTGGGTTATGTAGAAGAGGATTTGGTCTCCACTGACTTCATAGGCGATAGCAGGTACTCTATTGCATTCTGTAAATGAAGTGTTCGGCTTCTCCTATGCTTCTTATATTCTGAAATCCCAGAAACATATTTGAAAATCATCTTGATTTGTTCGTGTTAGATCAAGCATTTTTGATGCCAAGGCTGGGATTGCTCTCAACGAAAATTTTGTCAAACTTGTTTCTTGGTATGACAATGAATGGGGATACAGGTAAAATCCATCCTCCACTCAGCTGTACAAAGTTTGTACCTGTTGGAGTTCCAGATTGTATGCTGATTGTACTATTCTTTCAGTACTTACGTAAATTTATTTTTATTGCAGCTCACGTGTCATCGACCTGATCCGTCATATGGCTAAAACCAAGTGAGAGAGAGTTCCTCCATCTAGTCGTAATAGTAGTCGTGAATAAATGTTCCAGAACATGGCTGTTAACATTTAGGTACGTTCATGATATGAAGCTGAAAGAGTTAAGTTTTTGTGCAAAATTTTGCCAAAATTCCTGTTATTTGGTTGTAACGTTCATTACAGCCGTTTTTTTATGGTTATTTTATTTATATGCCAGTCGAACTGTTCACCCTTCTTGATTTGCATTTGGAGGGCTAGTAGGTAGTTTCTCGTGTAAAGATATTATGAGCTCATTCATTTCTCACTTTCATTGAGGGACTTAATTGTTGTTTTAACATTTTCCTACATCCTCACCCCCAGATGTCGTCTCTTTTATATGCTTGATTATGTAAGATGCTCTTGGTTGAGTGCACCAATGTTCACCTTCTTGTTCCTCCTTTGGAGGGCTAATGACTTCTTGTGTAGAGACATCATGAACTTGTTCATTTTTCACTTGCATTGAGGGATCTAATTATTGTTTTAACATCTTTCTACATCCTTACCCCTTTTGGGTTACAATAGCATTGGCTATGTAATGTTCTTAGTTGAGTGCGCCCTGATGTTCACCTTTCTTGCTTTGCATTTGGAGGGCCAGTGGTTTCTTGTGTAGGGGAGTATCACAAGCTTGTTCTTTCCTTGCCTTTGCGAGGGATTTAAATGTTGTTTCAATATCTTTCTACATTCTCATCCCATCATGGTCCCTCCTATATCTTTGATTATGAATCGATGTTCATCCTCTTGTTTTGCAGGGGTTGTGGCTTCTCGTATCGGGTTAGGGTCTCCTATTGGATATGAAAATGAATTGACACAGATTGATGCTCTAGTAGACCTTATTACCTATACAAATTGGATTTCTATTCCTAGTGCCATTGAGGCAGTTAAAGTCTCTGAATCTTTGTTGTTTCTTTTGTTGCTAGTTTTGAATCCCTTGGTCATGATGACGGTTCCACGAACTTGATGCTCTAGATGTTGGTGCTATTTCGACAAATAACTTGGAAGTCATGAAGCTTGACCATCAAAAGTAATCATCTCAAACTCGGTTGATAATACCCGACATCTTGTCCATGTAACGAAATTCATCTTCATTGGATACAATTTGTTTCCTATTGTTTTCTTGATGAATAGTACTATTTACACTTTTTCATAGATCTTGGATCTGTGAGTGTGAACATTTCCTTCCCCCCATTATCTTATATATCTATGCCTTTTATTCAACAATCTCCAACCATCATCATACATATCCTAGCATAATAATTCTTGCAACCTCTTCAGATCTATCTTTAAAATTTGAAGGAGAGCATGCAACGGTAATAATTATTACCATGTGATCTTGTGACTACGTATATGAGTTGTAGAAACAACTTTTTACAATGCGGTCTAATCTTTTCTTGAGACTCCATATTGTTGGAAGATCTTTTTTAATCTACCCTTAGAATTTGACAATCTGAGTTTGATATTACTTGTTGGATTGGAAGGATAAGAACTATATCTTTTTTAAATTTTCCACTCCTACGTAGACAAAAGAACAAATAACTACAGAAATATAATGAATGCATATGTAACACTAAACCAACACAAATATTTTACTTGAAAACCCTCAAATGAATGATAAAAAACTACAAGGGAAAAATAAAAGAAAGAAAAAGGGCAATTGCTCTTTAAAAAACCCTTAATGTTAGTTTTTCACCCTGCTCAAACATATTTTTCATTAATTATCCCTTCAGGCTCCTCTTTTCTAAAATATGCTTTGGCCTTGGTCTCTTCAAACATATTTCTTATAATGCTAAAGAATTAAAAATTCTCAAAGAAAAAGATCAAACAAGTAAACCGCCTTTTATTTTCTCTATTTTTTTTCTTCCTCTAATTTTTCTTCTTTCTTTTTTTCCCTCACTTCTTTTCTCTCTGTTTATTTTCTTCTGTAGCGAGTTCAGCAACCACACGAAAAGAAATTCAACTAAAATCAGATTATATCTCAAACTTAGATATTTTCTCAGCAAAATCTCAAAAGAAAACTAATTAAACCTAATAATTATTGGACCTATCAAAGTAGACTGAACCAAATAACTGAGACTATAAAAACTTAACATCCAGGAATCCTGGAAAAAGTTACAAGAAATTCATATCAATTCCACTAAACACTAATGACACTGTTGAGAGTCGATAACCTCTTGCACAGCTTGTGCTAGAGTTATTTTCTATGGAAAATGACTAGTGAGAAATTAAGCAAATCAAGCTACAAAGTAATCAAAAGAGAAAGACATACTATACTGTATTTGCCCCCACAGCCTTCCAGAGCTTGATCCAGGATTCCATTGCGTTTGCCGCTTGCAGATATACGGAACTAAGCATCCCCAACTTCTCCCTCACCATCCCTGCGATTTCCAGCACACAATCCTCTGCTGTTACGGCAGTGTGTTGAAGAAGAATGGTGTGGCGCAAACTAAAAGGGTAGCCACGGATAGATTGAGCCAGCTAAATTGAGCCACAGACCACTTGATATTACACATTGGATACCCTGGCGCAAACTAAAAGGGTAGCCACGGACAAAGTTTGCATCTTCATGGAACAGATCATACACTGTGGTGAAGAAGAATGGTATGGCGGGCGTTTGGAGGTTGGATATGTGTTGGTCCACAGCATCAACCAGAACACCATAGTTGTTCCTCGCCGGATGGCAGTTATCATCAATTGAAATAATGTATTTCTCTCGGGACATAGGATACCCGAAATAATGGCAAGAATAACCAGAGAAGTTAATAGAGGATCCACTTGCAACTCTTTCCATGTCAGAGTTAGAGTAAACCTGGAGGTCAAACCCAGAGGGAATCTGAAGTTCCTCCTTCAAGGCAGGATCTTGTACAATTATAAGATGGAAAGGAGCCAAGAATGGTCGCCATTCCTATAGGAAAGAAGTAAGGTTAGGACGGAGAGCAGCAATCACAATGTCCACTTCACTGTTCTCTATTGTCAGAGACATTTTACAAGAGGCAATGGTTTCTCAATGACAGTGATTTGTGTTGAGAGGGAGGAAACAAGAAGGAGCTTACCTTGTTCGGATTTCCTGTACAAATTAAACTTCGTTAAGTGTTCACTCCAATGCTGTAAGGAAGCCTAACCTACCAACATCTATAAACTATAGTATAAAAAATAATTAAGAGATCATAGAAATATCAATCAGCATACATCACATTTGAGACATGATTGGTGAAAAATTCATGATAAGTACTTCTAGGATCAATGCAGATGAGAGTGACTTAGTTGATAGATATGAGTTACATGTGTGGTCCTAATATGACATTTGATCTCTTTTTCCCCATAGAAAATTCTCAGTCTCTGGTACATTCAAAAACACATTGCTTTTATTTACAATCTTCTGACTCTGTTTATAGTCAAAATCCGACACCTCAAACTCAAACATGAATCTGAGTGATGTGATGGAGATGGTAGGGGCCACGTGGTAGGCACAGGACTCGGTTATCCCAGAGCCATGTAGGTTTGATCTGATATCGAGTTCAGAATCAGGCCAGCAGGCCTAAAGGCGGAGTCACCTAACTACAGGATCAATCTCTGTGCATTCAGAAACACATTCCTTTTATTTTACAATCTTCTGACTCTGTTTATAGTCAAAATCCCACACCTCAAACTCAAACATGAATCTGAGTTTTTCTGATCAGTAATCTCAATCACAACCTCAATCTTCAAGTTCCCTGAAAACCATTCTATATGCCAGTCTTTACTGAGTTGACTCTCCCACTAAGACCCTACTTCGCCTTCAAAGCCATCGAACCTAGACTCAACTTTTGATGGCATATAGAATGGTTTTCTGCCCAAGCTCTTGGTTGATAGCGGAACACAGACACTGATTGAAATTTTCTTCATCTCGATATAAAATCATTGCATCTGGCAGTTCATCATAGCCACTTTATGTTGATGGCTCCAACAAGGCTTCTCTTTGTTCAGAGCCAAAGCAATACACATAGTGCTATCTTTCTGTTTGATTTTCTAGCTTAACAACATAAAGTAGCCGGAGAACTCTTAAAACTCCAATGTCAATCCTAATCCCATGTCAGAAAGGTCATTCATTGCATTATGCCCAAATATCAAGCTTAAAATAATGCCAAAATAACGCCCGTGTACCTCAATTCCTCCATCTAGTTTTTCTCTACCCTTCCTATGCAACAGATTGCTACAACAAAGTGTATGATCTAAAAGCCACATAATATCACATAGGAAACTTCTCCGTCGATGCAATCGAGAGAGAAGGATCACAACATCCTCCTCTAGATAAAAAAAAACGTGTAAAAAAATCGCGAAATCCACCAAAAAAACACAAACAGAAACATTTAAAACTGCAATTAAAATCCGAGAAATCGATTTGAAGAGACGCTAGATCAAAAATCTCAGCGGATGAGCCGAAAGAGCAGACGATTACCTCAAGCAGCAAGGCGATGAGTTCGACGAGTAGGAGCAACGAGACGAGACGACTACGCGAAAGAGAGGGCTGAATGTGAGTGCGGAGTCGACTCCATATCCATCTCGATCGGAGTGGTTGTCTGAAATATCAAAAGCATATCGTAATTGTAAATATCAATTACAATTGCATAAATGCCCTGAAAATTGATTATTTTACAATCTTTTCCGATAATATCGAGATCTTCATCATAAATAGATAGAATTAATGAAAATAGATATAATGGGACCAACTCTTAACTAGTGCTATCAAATTGATCAATCAAGTAGTGAATCGATCCATTAAAAATTCTATCATATGATTAGATGGGATGGCTTGACCCGTCATCTTAACGATTAAGAAATCTCTAATCCAATTTAAGATGAGTTACGAGTTAGGTGGGCCAACTCACTCGTCAAAAAAAATATATATAGAAAAAATTAAAAATTTTAAATTTGGATTGTGGATTAGGCGGATTAATTCCACGAGCTTATTGAATTTTTCACTTTAATTTTAAATTTTAGAAGAAAAAAATTTCTCAACCCACGAATCAATCCGAGCTCACCATGGGATGACTCGTGCGGGTCAATACGTCTGAATCCGTTTTAAAATAAATTAATAAAATTTCAATCCACTTAAATTGATGGTATACTCTTTAACACATTTTCTTTGCGGTTATTTGGAGTTATCGTAGCAACTTCATAGAACCAGTTGGAGGTTACTCTCAACGCTCTGAGAAAGATCGAAGATAATAAATTATTTACAAATGGTAATGATGCAAGTCTTTTATGATGGCGAAAGGCGAAATGTTCGTCCCAGCGCTTCCGTCAGTTCGTCTCAGGACTAATACAAAGAAAATAAATCATAAAAATTAATTTATTAATCCGGATAATGATCAATGCAGGGAGAGGAAGAGGTAAGTCTTTTATGCCCTAGCTAAGGGTTGTTACAATAAGCCCTCATCTTTCAAAGATTAATAAAAATATTAAATTAAGGAAGAAGGATGTGTTATTAAGGCTGAAGCAATCCGCTTTAATTTAATAAGCGCTCTAAAGATTCTATTTTAATCGCCTTTGATTAACTAGAAGAAAAAAAATGCTCAATCAATTGGATTACCAAATGTAATCATTGGAAGCCAATAACTATGCTGTTAATAAATGAGATTTTACCTTCAATTGATTATCTAAGCCTTCAATTTATTATGTAAGCCGGTAAAAAAAATTCGTGGGTCAAATTAATTGTTCTAAATTTGATATTATCTGATTTTTTTTTTTTTACTATATAAGTCGCCAATTAACTTTAGTATTGACGTTATACATCAAGTGTGGAAAGAATTAACAGAGTACACATGAAAGCTCAGAGAGTTTATGACTCGATGTGATCTAGTTGTTATGGTTTATTTAATGTAATCAAGTTTGATGGAGTGTGCTACATGGCCTAGAGTTTTATAACAAGTTAACTTCGAAGGTGACTAAAGAAAGACATCTAAGAAATAAAAAAAAAATTAAGGAATATATGTAAAAATTCATAAATGACTATTAATTCTTATGAGTAGTAATAATGAGAGACTGTATTAATCATAAATAAACTTATTTTTAAAGTCAAACATAAAATATCAAATTTATGATAAATATGAACAGAGTCAAAATACCTAATTAATATTAAATAATATGTCATTCACTAAAGATCAAGTGAACTACAGAAATAAAGAAAGAGGTACTCGTCTCAAATGTAGATAAGCCGAAATATCCTCAGATCTGTCATCCTGTCTCAAATCCGGATCCTATAAACAGGAATACGAAATCTACATAAGTACTAGATTAATTATAGTTACAAACTCATTAATAATATTACTCGGGATAATTATTTAAAATTCTGGATCGTATAGAACCAAATCGAATTTAGAGTTTCGTTATCCTAATCCAATAAACGAATTCTCTAAATTCCCATAACATCCATAACTTTTCTAATTTAATTTCCTATCCACACGTAAAGACTTCATTTATCCAAATTGTCACTAAGTCTAGTTAGGAAAACCAAATTCCCAATTAACCCTAATAAATCATGCATATTTATCCAAGGTTGTTTAGGTAGTTTTAAATCCCAGTATGAACTCCACTAATTAAGTTTATCACTAAATCCCTACAACAAGTCTTAAAATCCACAATCCATTTATTCTTAATTGCTAATTTGTTTCTCATTCCATTAACTACATCAAACCCTAGACTAAATTCGAAATAACTCCATTTAACAATCGATTTGTAAACCCTAATTTAATTCCATTCTATTACTTGGTTGAACACATACCAAGCTACCTAATTTAGGTTTATGCAAGCACATCTTAACTACACTAACTTAAATCTCAACTCATTCAAATCCATAATCACATAATCAAATATAATCCCAATCTGACTCAACTACAAACATTCCATACCTAAATGCATATTCAACAAAACCATTAACCAACAAATAGAAGTAAACACTTTACCTCACAGTTTAATGTTTTCAATCACAATGACAGAGAGAATCTTGGCCCAAATAGCAACACAACCGATAATAACTCTTCCTCTCCTTCTTACTGTCCTGAGCAAACAAAACACAATTCCACCCGATCAGAGCTAACCCTATTATAAGCATCATCTACTTTTAATTCAATTAAACCTGGATTCTTACCGTATCTCTATAAGCCTGCACCAAAATTCGTCTCCGATGATCTGCGATCACCAGATCAGGGCACAAACAGGGGAGGTCTATTTCAGCGAGGAGTAAGATCAAAACCTTGTCCCCCTTCTCAAACCACTATTCAATCATGAATCGACAGTATAATAGTGGCAAGGCAGTGATGAATTAATCGAATCAAGTCTCCACCCGAGATCAGAGCTGGCCAACAAAGAAAAACAACAAAAAATACTCCGATCAACACCAAAACCGGCCGAAAACCTAATTCATACATCCCTTAAACTAGAGAGAAAGAGACATAAGCTTACCCTAGATTGGATCCGCGATGATGGTGCTCCGGTGACCCCACTTGCCGGTGGCTGGCGCGGCAATAAGAACAGAGTGAAGGAAAGATTCGGGAAACAGAGAGGCTCGCGATCAGAGAATAGGAAGAGGAAAGGCTCGGCAATGGTGGCTCGCAACCGGCGATCAGCGCGATCGGAGGTGAGCTCAACGATGGGTTTCGGGGAGAAATCGAGTGGAGAGGCCGAAATATCGAGTGAAGAGAAACTCCACAGTGTTTCCCTTTTATAATTTAAACTTAGGGTTTGATTAACCCAACCTAGGTTTATCTCAATTTATCCCTAAATAATCTCTTAATATCTCCACAACAACTCATATGTTTCCAAATAAATTTCAGAAAATTTCATAATACTCCAAAAAATTTCCTCTATTTAATTCATATTTTTAAGGTGGAAATTTGAATTTTTCCATATTTTACATCTAGAGTTTAGGAGTATTTTCGTCTTTCGTAGAATTAGAGTTTGAGTCTATTTAAATATATAAATATATGTTTAATAATTTTGATCAATATTAATTTTCATCCGTCGTCTATAAAACTGATCCGAATTTAATAGCTAGCTTGCCTTGCATCAAGCACCCTCTTTAACAATATGGTCGTCGACAAAGTTGATTACACAAACTTCTTTCGGTTGCTTTCAAATGTCAAAGCGTACGCTACCATTTCTAAAAATGAGCTCCTTGTGACATTGGCCCTGAGAGGAAGGAGGCATGGATCACTTGGGTACAACCTGAGTTATCTTGAGGAGGTATTATTTTTGTGTCACACTTTTACACTAATTAATTGTGGCTAATAAACTTTTATATAAATCAACTTTTATTTTTATTTATTATTTTTTATTTTTTAATTAGCATTGAGTATCGAAGTATTAGGTTCAATTAATTTGAAAGTGATTGGTTCGGCTCCAAGTGATTGGTTCGGCTTCACAAAAAAATTTCATCAACTATCTGATAAATTGGAGAAGCGCATGTAGATACCCATCCTGACAACTAACATTCTTGTGTCTATTATTTATTAAAAAAAGTCTATAATAATACCCCCAAAATTAACTTTTATTGAGTATACATACAATTATGAATTTCATGTGAATTAATAGACTTTAAATTTCAATACTATTTTATTAGGCCCAATGCAAATACACCTATTTTTTTAA
Source organism: Hedychium gardnerianum (assembly GCA_038050645.1). Lineage (NCBI taxonomy): Eukaryota > Viridiplantae > Streptophyta > Magnoliopsida > Zingiberales > Zingiberaceae > Hedychium > Hedychium gardnerianum. The sequence goes on along the minus strand of JBBUKS010000113.1, from coordinate 2,514,755 downwards.
AATATTAATCTTTTTTTATCAATTGTGTGATTTAATAAAGTAGGATGAAAAAATATTATAGAGAGATTTTTGTATAAGGAAAAGAAGAATAAATTTTTATGTTTTTGATATGACATATATTAAAAAATAAAAAATATATATTTAAAACTCTAACGAGAAGATGCCGGTTTTGTGAATACGTGGAAAGATAACAAAATGTTGTAGGGGAGTTGGTGCCATTATATTGATGCAGACGTAACCATAAATTAATGATGTAGTGTTTAATATTTTGTTTTTGTAAAAAAATTTGTTTATGATTAATATTGGCATCATAATTATGTGTCTTTCGTTTTATGTAGAGCGATTGGATTATTCATTGTTAATGCTACTAATATTTGTTGTAGTTGGGGGGGAAATATCAAATATTTTAATATATTGTATATATTTATCAAAATTTATTAAATTATACTAATTTAAATAGTATATCAAAAATTTTGATACGATATAATATCATATTAAAATTTTTAATATCGATATAAGATTTATATTAAAATTTTTGATATATCGTACCGATGCCAAAATTTAACTATATACAATATGAAATTTATATCATATTAAAATTTCAGTATATCAAAATTTTAGCACAATATCCATATAATTTTTTTTATATTAAGTTTTTCAATACGATATAGGATTTATACCTTATCGAATCATCCTAGTTACTGTTATAACATTTATATTATTTTTTAATATTAGTAAATAATTAATATTTTTAATATTAAAGAATAAATATAAATAAAATTTTATTAAACCGACCATAATGATGGATTACATGTGAACTAATGTGCTTCCAATTCTAATACTATTTTATTAGGCTGAACTTAAATACATCCAAAAAAAATTAAATATTATTTCCTTTATCAGTTGTGAGTTAATCATAAATAATCTCTACTAATCTATTACAATAACAATTATGCTTTTATCCCATTAAAAAGATTGATTATATAGATCTTCTACGTGAGTTTAATCTCTTACTATATTATCTAATTTATACTTAAATGAATTTTAATATTTATATCATTTTACATACATCTTTTATAGTTTTTCTTTAATAGAAATAGTTTAATTTTCTATTTAATGTTTCTATTTTTTATTTTATTCATCCTCATATTTAACATCCTTATTTTTGTGACTCTCGTTTTTTATTCATTTACTTGTTTTATAATCTAATATTAAATTTCATATAATATAGCAAATTTAATCATCATTTTATAAAACTTCACTTTATAAAATAAATTAAAAAAAGAATATAAAAAAAATATTAGAAGCTCCTATGGTACGGCTATGATATAATAATAAATTATTTAAAGAAATAATTAAAAGAAATAAATTCAAATTTCATACTTTGAAGATTAATTTCTAAATATGGATAAGTTCTTATATTTCAATTTTATTTGATAAATAAATTAAAAGAAAAATCATCTATCTAATATATAAAATATATTAGATAATTTGCCCTGAGTTCTTTACTTGGCGGCCTCCTAAGTAAGTTCGCCCTAATGTATAAATTATATTTTAAATTTATCTTATAGATGAACTAAAGAAAAGAATAAGGTGAAACTTAAATATCTCAATTATAAAGAACAATTGCACCTTTGTGGCCAAGCTACTTCCGAGAGCTAATGAGGAAGACACGAGCTCTAGTAGGATGAGGACAGGCGTGGGCGGAAAATCTAAAAATTGGCTATCACTGTTGACCTATGCGAGAAGCAACAAATTAGATGTGCCCTCGACGATGTAAGCTACTTTCGGTCATTGTGACCTATGCGAGAAGCAACGAATTAGATGTGCCCTCGACGATGCAAGCGACTTTTGGTCATTGTGGTCCAATGGAATGTGCCCTCAATAGATGTGTTTACTTTAATGGAAGGGGGAAAAATAAAATTTACATAGTTTTCAACATATATCATGTGTCAATTAAGGAGATTATTAGATAAATAGATTTATATGTATTAATTTAAATATATATCTATGTATTTTAGATTTATCTAATAGATGAACTAAAGAGAAGAATTAGATTTGTATTTTCATATTTATCTGATGGTCGATCTATCTATGAAGTTAGATCGTCCATCTCCCAAACTAATTAGATCGAATGCTTAAACACCTATAGAGCTCTTCTAAGAGCTAATGAAGAAGACACGAGCTCTAGAAGGATGAGTCAGATTAATTTATGTCATTCCTAACCCTCATCACAGATTGATTTATGTCTTTTAAACCATCAACAACAATCAAATTGATTATATGAGCTACACATCTCGTATGAACATATTCTCCCTTCAAAATAGTGGAATCCCAATTAATATCTTTTTTTGAAACTATTGATAGCAACATCATTTGAACTTGCATTATCAATTGTAATAGTGAAAATTCTATTAATTCCCCAACTCCTCAAGCAATTTTAAATGGCTAAACTAATAGCCACGCCTTTAAGACTTGTAATTGGACAAAAATTGAGATTTTTTTTTATGTAGATTCCAATTTGTATCAATAAAATGAGCTCTTAGACACATATAATTGATTTTTTGAATAGATGTCCATGTATTAGTGGTCAAACAAATTCTTTGTGCTGAATCATGCAATAAATTTTTTAATTTTTCCCTTTCAATTGTATATAATTAAATATTGTTAAATACGGTAAAATAAAATAATTAAAATAATGCGTGTTGACCTGAAAATAAGATTAAAAGAATTTTTGAGATTTTCCATAAATTTTTCTGGAATTTAACGGAGGTAAAACGGCAAGGTCACGGGGATATAAATAACAGGCTTTTGGAAGGTCTGTTTAGAATATCAAATAAGTTGAGAGTTGATTTAAATTGATTAAACTTATGTTGGAATTATTGACCTAAGTTAAGAGATGATTAACCTAAAGTCGTAATTCATTAACCTAAGTTTAAATCATTTAACATAAGGTATAAAATGACCCCTAAGTTAGGAATTTAATTAACCTAATGTAATAATTATAAACCTAAGTATATTTATCTAAACCTAAGTACGTTGATTAAATCCGAACTTCATTTCCTCCCGATTTCCTCACGATCGCAATCCCCCCCCCCCGACACCGCCGTCGCCTCCCCTCTCCTCCGCTGCGACCACGACCGCTAGAGCTGGTCGTCCACTGCACCGATGAAGCTTCGATCCATCCCCTACCGCGGCACATCTGTTGTTTTCCCGACCATTCCTGATCCATCGCTCTCGGTGACGATCCATCGCCGGCGGTCAGAATCAGGGGCACGACGTAATCGGAGAAGGTAAGCTCAATCCTTCTTCTTCTCCCTCTATCACTGTTCTTCCCCCTCTCTGATTTCCTTTGTTGGGGGTTCGTTGCCAGATCAGACGGGAAATTCGCCTCCGGGCACCATAGCCAGCCGTCGATCCAGATCGGGAGTTCGTACTGGGTTACTGGTAGCCTATTTGCCCTGTTTTCTCCGCAGCAGCTCCAATTAACTCTTTTATATTAGTAGCCACAAACGATTTTCCCTTTTGCTCCGGTGAGTCTGTTTGCACTGTTTTTCTCTTTGACCAGGTTGTGGCAGATCAGTGGTGGTTCTTACCATGAGGTGTTTTTTCTTTGGTGTTGTTCAGATTGGGCAAATTATTGGTGTTCTGTTCTAAACACCAGCTGGGGGATTGATGTGTCAACACTGCTGATCATCACCACTCACATCGGTGAAGTTTTAGCAGATTTGAATCCGGCCGTCTTTGGATGACCTCCGGCAATCCCTCAGCTAAGGTATGAGTTTAATGATGTTTCAAGTTCGGTAATTATGGGATAACCGGTTTTTAGTTGTGTTAATATTTGAGAATTAATATCCAAATGAAGTGATTATGTGTGGACCTAATTTCTAGGGTTACATGTAGTTAAATTGCCCTGGTTTAGCTACATCTTGAAGTTTTGGATTGTATGGTTGAA
>JBBUKS010000113.1:2430229-2485971 GCA_038050645.1 Hedychium gardnerianum | reverse complement strand
ACGAAGGTATACCCTATTAGATAGGACCTTATTTTGTAGATTTAACTTGTATGAATTTTTCGCATGGATCACGGAAGGGATCCTATTTTTCCGTTGCGATTTGATTTTGTCGCATAGGATTCCCAACACATGGGTTTTGGAGTAGTAGTCGACGAGGCTACGAATTAAGTAAAATAATTATGCATATTTCTCTTTATTTATTTTTGCTGCGTATTCCGATAAACTTTTTTAAAAAGAAAAATTTTGAAGCGACGAGATTCACTCCCTCCTCTCTCTCGTTCTCAACGATCCTACAATTAATATCAGAATCTGGGTTCTTGAATTTGGTGCAACCACAAATCGAGAATTTCTTTTTTTTTTCAAAGTTGTTTTTAGTCATTTTTCCTTCTATCTCACTACTTATCACAAGATAAAGTCTTGAAGATTTTTCCTTTTAAAAAAATTGTCTTTGTAAGAACAATGGCACAATCCGAGGGATACTCAACCGCACGTCCTCCACTCTTCAACAGTAACGATTTCCCATACTGGAAAAGGAGGATAAAAGTCTTTCTCAAGATGGACATCGACCAATGGTTCACTATCGACACGGCTACAAAACACCGAATTGGAGAAATTTTCAACGCGGAGAAATGAATAGTCGAAATGAATAAGAACGCACAAACCGACTCGAAGGCATTCAACACCCTTCAATATGGCCTCACAAAAGACGAACTCAACCAAGTTAGCCCTTTCGATAACGCAAAAGAATTGTGGGACAAGTGAAGGGCCTCACAAAAGACGAACTCAACCAAGTTAGCCCTTTCGATAACGCAAAAGAATTGTGGGGCAAGCTAGTCGAACTACATGAAGGGACAAACGAGACAAAGGTAACAAAACGTAACCTATTAAATTCATTACTAAATATTAAAATGCTAGATGGTGAGTCAGCAAATCAACTACACACGAGGATTAAAGACATCCTCAACGAACTACATCTCATCGGCCACCAACTTGAGAACCGTGACATAATCAAGTGCATATTTAACTCGTTCCAGCTCCCGACCTAAACAAAGAAGCTTTATGGCTATGATGGCTAAGGATGAGTTAATTGAACATGAGTCCAAGTACGAGTCAGAATCAAGCCAAGAAGATGAATCCGACTTCAATAACGAATCATGCCACGGATCCGTATCCGTTTCCGAAGGTTCCAAAAAAGTAACATCTAATCTAGAAGTTAAATTCTTTAAGATAATAGCATCCTTAAATAGGAAACTAGTTAAATCTAAGAAACAGGTTGAGTTGTTCCTTAAGGAAGTTAAAGATCTTAAGGAACAAGTCAACTCGAATCTCTCAACTAACCAAGTTCAAAATGAAAACTCAACTCAAGTTGCAAGAATTGAGGAAGAAGATTCCATATTGAATGGCGAAGTTGAGAGACTTAAGGGAATGTTGGATCCAAGTACCTTGACATGATACTTGGATCACAAAGAATCGTGTACAACAAGTCTGGTCTCGAATATCAACCAGAATCAACGAACAAATCTTACTTATCACTTGTTAACCAAAATAGGAAACAAATTAATGCATGGGTTCCGAAAGTTTACCTAACAAAGCAAGTAGACCAAACAATACTATATACCTAAAAATGAAATTCATTACTTAAAACAAAAAATATGTGTTTTAGGGGGAGACGTCAAATTAGTTGTCACTTCAAAAACTTAACTTACCCGTTAGAATTTTAACTTGAAAAATACTACCAGAAAAGATTGGGGTGATAATTGATTTAGGGTCTAGAGTTTAGGGTTTAATTAGGGTTAGCTACCTCAATCTAATCTGAACTAATTTGACCAAGACTTAATACTAAGTTCCTTAAGCAAGACTATTTAGAGAAGCATTCAGAAAGTGATCTACCGTGATAATCAAGAAGGTCATATATCTCGCCACTGACTGAAAATTTATTCTAAAAAAGTTAGCTTGGTAGTTCTAAAGTTAAGTCTGAATCTAACACTGGTTAAAATTATCTCATACAAATCAAACAAATTTATCTCACACAACTATAGGAATACCTTGGTTGATAATTTAGATCGAATGAGATGAATAAATTCGAGAATAAATTCAAATTAAAACTAAACTAAATTAAAAATAAATTCAAATTAAAACTAAACGAAATTAAAATTAAATTAAAGATAAACTAAACTAAACTAAATTTAAATTAAAACTAAATTAAATTAAAATTAAACTAAATTAATTTAAATCAATTCAAATCAAATTATAAATCAAAGTATAAATTTAAAAGTAAAATTTAAATTAACTACTTAATTAATTCCTACTTTATATATTGGCCAAACTCTTAAGATCTGACTACTTTTCAAAATAAACACCAAATTAAATTCATCTCACACAACTATAAAATTACCATGTTTGAAAATCTAGTATGGGCGAGATGCTTAGAAAAGTAAATTAAAAATATTTTTGAAAATAAATGTTGAGCAATGCCTAAACTTTTAGATCCTTAAGTCAATCATGAAATCCTAAACACATGTATATCTTCCTTTTGGGTAACAAGAATGTCCTAAGAGGTGTCAGGTTAAGGAGGAGATCCTATTAAAAGACACGTTTTGAAAATATATTCAAAATAAAGTATTTTTGAAAATATATCTTCAAAAAGAGTTAAAAAAAAAATTTCAAATATTCTCTTTTGAAAACATAGTTCAACCTAACTTCTTTCTTCTCAAAATTCTTTTAAAAAAAAAATCAAAATCATACTTTAGAAAACATTTTGAAAAATTGTTTTAAAAAATATTTTGAAAATTCGTTTGAAAAATTATGTTTTAAATATTTTTAAAAATACCTTCAAAAATATTTCTTTTTGAAATTGCACTTTGAAAATTACTATGCAAAATTCCTTGAAAAGCAATTATTGTAATAATTTGGAAATATATGTTTTCAACAAAGAATATTTTGAAAATGTGTTTCATGAAAATAATCTGCAAAATATTTTTAAGCCTCAGAAATATTTTTGAAAATTGCTTTCGAAAATATTTGAAAGTACTTTTATAAAACGTTTAAAAATTCCTTCAAAATAATTTTTTATGATAAGAGATTTTTCAAAATGTATTTGAATCATGTTCATTTTGAAAATACTTTGAAAACCTAAACACATTCTGAAATTATCTTTCAAAAGGGTAAGGGAGATATCCTTATACCTAAGGATTATCCGATAAGTATTGTTAGTGTAAAACAAAAGAAGTCCTTAGGATTTAAGAAGTTAATAATCTTTTTGATGTATGCTAAATGGTAGAAGAAGGGTTTAACTTAGAAACCTAATTCTGTCAGTTTTAGCATAAAACTTGATAAATTGGGTTAAGTATTTAGCCTAACTTAAACAGATTGTTAAACATCAAAAAGGAGAAAACTATTGGTGCAATTAACCTCCAGGGTTTTGATATTTGTTTGACAATATATTTAATGAAGCTTGATCAAGGTTGACCTAATTAAGTGAGAAGGATAATCAAGTCAAGATTGATCAGATGACTAAGAAGGGTGAGAAGTCTACCAAGTGACTTGCAAGGATGAGTAGTCTATCGAGTGACTAGCAAGTCCAAGCAAGTCAAGATGATTCAATGCTTGGCAAAGGAAAAATCCTAGAGGAAGGTAACCCTAGGTAATGAGAAGTTTGGAGAAGTAAACTCCAAGCAAGAAGAAAATCCTAAGGGAGTGAACCTTAGGTGGTGAGAAGTTTTAGAGTGAGAAAAATCCTGAGAGAGTGAACCTTAGGTAGTAAAAAGTCTTGGAGGAGTAAACTCTATGCAAGAGGAAAATCTTGAGGGAGTGAACCTCACGTAAATGAGAAGTCTTGGAGGAGTGATCGAAACTAAGTTTCCGATTTGTATTACTATACTTGACATATCCCAATCTGGACTTAGGCGCTAATCTGATTTTGAACCAACCTAGAGATCAAAGCCTAAATTAGACTAAATTTCAAGTCAAGTTCAGACTTGATCTTAAACATACATTTCATGCATAAATATTATATATGTTCTAACTTTGTTTTGATAGGTAAATACTATATTTGTTCTAACATTGTTTTACAGATGTTCTGTCGATGGGAAAATAAGTTCAGTCGACGGATCAGATGTATTTGTTAACGGATCAGAGATTTCATCGAGATCAAATCAGATCGGGTCGAAGAAATGGTAACATTGGGTTTCGTCGACGGATAGGCTTTGTTAGTCTACGGATAAGCAGATCCGATGCGATTAGCCAAATTAGCCAGATCAGTCGGAAAGGAAGCTTGGTTTCGTCGAAGGATAAAGTGGTTTAGTCAACAGATCAAGCTTATTTCGCGACGGATCAGATCATGAAGTTGGACGCAAACCCGAGCAGATTCATTAGGGTTCCGTCGACGGATCGGCCTAATCAGTCGACGGATCACTTGTGATTTTGGAAAGTTAGCTAGATTAGTGGGATCTGATCACATATTACTCTCTGAAGACAGAAGTAGGAAGACAACTCTTTGAACCTCTTCTCACATATTACTCTCTGCATCGTGATCGGTTTCTGTGCAATCAATTACTACTCAGTGCGGCTCTGCGACGTGCTCTCAGATCCTAACACCAAGGTCATCTCCAACACACCAAGCTCAAGCTACCTCATAACTTCGTGTTGGGTAACCTTTATTCTTATTCATGGCATTAGAGAGGTGTAGACTTTTGTTACACTCTCTATTCATCCTTGTAATCAAACTCTTCTCCAAAAGTTATTCGGAGCAGATCTTTAGTGATTACCCATCGAATATGACTGTGGGTCTTGGAATAGAAGTCGACGAGACTATGAACCAAGTAAAACAACTATGTCTATCTCTCTTTATTTATTTCCACTGCGTATTCCGATATATTTTTTTAAAAAGAAAAATTTTTAAACGACGAGATTCACCCCCAACCCCCCCCCCCCTCACTCCTCTTTCGTTCTCAACGGTCTTACAAAAACGACCTAGGAACTATCCTTTTGTTATACACTCGGCATATACGGCCATAGTATTTTTACATCCTAGTGAAGGTACCTACTCGTCTTTCTTCCACCAAATCCAACTTCATTGTCCGTCACTCATCGTTTCCTTCTTGCTCATAGGCTCGCACCAAAGCGGTCTCCATCCCTATCTCCGCAGGGATCACAATTTCTATCTTGTACACCATACTCAAGGGGGTTTCTCCTATGGTCGTCCGGAGCGTGGTTCAAAAGGACCAATACACATTTGGCAGTTCTTCAACCCACGTTCCTCTGACATGCTCCAGCTTTGTCTTTAACCTATGTATGATATCCCGGTTGGTGACTTCTACCTGTCGGGGCTTACATTCTTCTCCCTTGAAATTGCAAGTTGTTATCACTAATCGGACGCCCAGGATTCTAAACTGGCATACCATATTTTACCATAGGAATTTCATCACAATTTCTTTAGTGATTTGAGTTAGGGGTTCGGCTTCTACCCATTTGAAAAAATAATCGATGACTACTATTAAAAACTTCTAGGCAAGACGTGTAGGAAACAATAAATCCTATAATGTTCACTTCCCACTGATCAAACGGGCAAGTTACCACCACCCTCTTCATGAAATATGTCGGCTAAGTCAATAAATGATGATGCCTTTGACAACTATGGCAGACCTTGACCAAAAGTAGAGCATTTTTTCCATCATTAGCAAGAAGTACCCCGCTAGTAGAGCCTTTTGTGCCAGTGTCCTTCCTCCTAGATGGCTGCCATAACATCCTTCATGTATCTCTCATTGCATATATTCGATCTCGTCCGACTCCAAACATCACAAGAGAGGTTAAGTGTGTTGGGGATTTCGGGAGTAAAAACATGTTTTCGATAAACACAAGCAGCGGAAGAGAAAAAATTTCAAATATTTACGTGCATCCCTAAACAACAAGACCATTCATGTGTAAGAAGACATAAAACGTAGATTAAGAGTTCGTTTAAAAACATGTACATGATTAAGTTTAGAAGAAAATGCATCAACTAGCAAGCCTCACAAGACTTACCTCTATTCGTATCCACACCAAGATACCTTCAAGACGACTTCAAAACCACAAGTTGCATCTCCGTTTTAGTCTTAGTCAAAAGAAGGGACGACACGATACGAGAGAAGACTCTACAGCACAATATGGTGGTTGACGACCAAGGGGAAGTCGACGGCCAAGGGGAAGCCGACGGCCAAGGGGAAGCCGACGGCACCTACGGGACAGCAACCTTTGGACCGCTGTTCGGTGTTTGGATAGCAGTTGTCGGCGGAGTCGGATACCCGTCGACAGGAGGGGCGGTGGCTGGGAGTACCGACAGCAGTAAGTGGCGGCGGCGAAAGCAACGGGCAGCGACGGCAAGGGGCAGCAGCTCCTTGCTTGATCCGACAGCACCACAAGAGTAAGGGAAAGAAAAAACTAAAAAAAATAAAACTTCTCATATTTTTTTCTCCCATGGAGAGATATTTATATATCTCCATTCGGGTTTGATAAGCAAATTCAAACCCGTACGCATCAAGCCAACCCGATCCGCTTGCCATAGGCTTGCTTCAAAACCAAACTAATTCTCATAAGTGGGGCCAACCAGCCTACAAGAGGTCTGACCCATTAATGCTCCCTACCCGACAAATAATTTCATATTTTCCCTTCATCAATCCCACAAGACTTAATCTCTCTCTATCTGATAATCTTATTCTCAAATTTGTTTTACGTCTTTCAGATATATTCGTAATGCGTGTAACCCAATAAATTTTCGGTTATGTTGGTCATTCATAATTAACCATTAATTATGAATAAATGATGAATGATACCTAATAGTATATCATAATCCCCAATTGATTGAAAAATCAAAGTTGAATTTTAGAATAAATTCTGAACCTTTCAGCAGCTATATTTATTAGTGCGTTTGTTCCTTTCACTCATTTTATACCCGCTTAATTCAGGATATGATCTATCTGTCAGTCCTCACAAGGTTGACTATGTTACACCTAGTCTAAGTAGTAGTTCCTTATCTTGTGGATTCAAATTACTCAACCATATGTCTAAGAAAATCATCATACATGTTTTGCTTTGGCCAAAAACTTATACATAATAATTCTGACAAAATGTCATAGGATATACATCTCGAGTGGTGAATCCTCTATGGGTTATTCAAATACCTTCGGGCATATTGATTTATACTCAATCATCCCGTAATTACATTCCTAAGGAGATGTATAGCAAAGATGTCAAAGTATAAGTCTCCATGGCCAAGGTAACTTGAATACCTCAAGTCTAAAAAACTTACACTCGAGCTGCAATTAGATTTTTATAGACATGTAAAGAACCATACGAAGTCTCATAGCATGTCACATCCAATAAACTAGTTACCCTTAACTAACTTCCACATGTTAACTCTCAACATCCCAATATTTTCAGTCAGCGAGGATCAGCTACTTGAATAAACGAAGAAATATAACATGTGCTAGTCTCACAGAATTAACGATGTCCAGTCTCATTAATTCATCGATTAGGGAACGTTTCAATACATATATAATTACACATGACGAGATACCCACTAACTGTGATCCAATCACAATTTCTTTCATGTATGCATTATATTGTGAACTTCATTAATTAAGTTTAAGATCGAATCACATACATATAGAATGCACACCCAAATAGTAAATTTTTATTTATCAAATAAATAAGACAATGTTTAAAGTGATTGCCTTTAGGATACCTCTTAAATATAACATACTCTCACTTAACCTAAAGTCAATTGCCTTGGTCTCTAATATCATAGCTCTCAAACTTATTTTGTAGTAGAGATTTTGTTAAAGGATCTGCTAAATTCCTTTCAGTGAAAATTTTCTCAATTTGTATTTTTTTCTACTTATGATCTCCCTGATCAAGTGATAGCGACGAAGCACATGTTTAGATCGTTGATAAGACTTAGGTTCCTTACCTGTGAAATGACCCCATTGTTGTCGCAATAAACTGGTAATGCTCCAATAATGCTCGAAACCACTCTAAGTTCAGTGATGAACTTCTTGATCCAAACCACTTCTTTGGTTGCTTCAGAAGTCGCAATATATTTTGCTTCAGTGGTAGAATCAACAACAGTATCTTGTTTGAAATTTTTCTAACTTATTACGTCTCCATTTAAGGTGAATATTTATTTAGACAGGGATTTGGAGTCATCCTTATCCGTTTGAAAACTGGCATCAGTATACCGGCGTATAATCATATCATCTTCTCCATATATCAAGAATAAGTTCTTAGTTCTTCTACTTAAGGATTGTCTTAACAACCACCTAATGATTCATTCCTGGATCCAGTTGATATCTACTCGTGACACTCAGAGCGTACGATACATCGGGTCTAGTACATATCATAGCATATATAATTGATTCTATAGCTAACGCATATGTGATTTTACTTCTGCGAATCTTCTCGTCTTACGGGCTCGGGCACATAAACTTCAAAAGATAAATCTCATATCTCATAGGAAGAAAACATTTTTGGATTCTTCCATGCAAAACTGTTTTAACACTTTATCTATGTATATAGACTGCGAAAGACCAAATAACTTTCTCGTCCAATCCCTAGGATATATAGGTTGATTCTGTCATGTTTTTTATAGAGAATATTTTAGATAACAAAACTTTGACTGACTGTAGAACAGCCACATCGTTTCTACATATAACACCAGGAATACGACCGCACTCTCACTAATCTTCATATACACGCAAGGTTCATTTGGATTTTGTGATAAATCAAACTCTTTAATTACCTTATCAAAACGAATGTTTCAACTCTTGGATACTTGCTTCAATCCATAAATGAACCGTTGAAGCTTGCATACTTTGTTTTTATTAATAGACGTGAAACCCTTAGGTTGTATCATATACACATCTTCGGATAAATTTCTATTTAGGAAAGTTATTTTCATATCCATTTGTCATATCTCATAGTCATAATAAGATGTTATGACGAGGAGTATCCGAATAGATTTAAGAATAGCTACTGGTGAGAAGGTTTTGTCGCAGTCAATACTTTATTTTTTACGATAGTTTTTCACCACTAATCTTACTTTGTAGGTAATCATATTACCATCCACATTGATTTTCTTCTTGAAAACTTACTTGCACCCAATCGGTGTTATGCCTTCGAGTGGATCCATCAAGTTCCAAACTTGATTTTCATATATGGAATTCATTTCCGATTTCATAGCTTTTAACCATTTGTCTCATTTTGAATTTTTCAAAACTTCTTCATTCCTAGTAGTCTCCTCATCCTCAATGAGCAATACATCTTTCGTTTCACTTATGAGAAATTCATCTCTCGGGAATTAGACGTCCTACTAAATCTACGAAGAGATGGTGTATCAATAGTAATTAGTTGTGGTTTTTGATTAGACATCTCTTCGGTGTCGATTAGAGTCTCTTGAACTATCCCAAGGTCAACCTACTCTCACAGTTTTTCTATAAGAGAAACTCTTTCTCTAGGAACACAGCATGCCTTGAAATAAATATCTTTTGTTTCAAGGATGATAAAATTGATAACCCCTAGTTTCCTTATGGTAACAAATAAATACACTTATCAAACTTAGTATCTAGCTTATCTAATACAGTCTTTTTCATATAAGCAAGAAGATCTCATATCTTCAAATAAGACAAAAAAGATTTCTTACCATTCCATATCTTATATGGAGTAGCAGACTGTCTTAGTCAGAACCCTATTTAACAAGTAAACAGCTGTCTCGAGTGCGTAACCCCAAAAGGATTTAAGAAGATTTGCATGGTTCATCATTGACCTAGCCATGACTAACAAAGTTCGGTTTTGCCTCTCTGACACATAATGGTGTATAAGGCGGAGTTTATTGAGACAATATGTCATTGTCCCTGAGATAATCCAAAATTCTTAGCTTAAGTATTCGCCACCTCAATCGAAGTATTTTAATACTTTTGCCAAGTTATTTTTTTACTTCATGTCTAAATTCTTTAAACTTTTCAAAGGCTTCAGACTTGTATCTCAAAAGATACACATACTCAAATCATGAGTGATCATCGGTAAAGATAATGAAGTAGATATAACCTCATCATGTATGAGTTGACATGAGTCCACATATATCCGTATGTATATGGTCCAAATACATCATTCTCTCATTTACCTTTTCCTTTAAAAGGTAATTCAATTATCTTGTCTTTTAAGCATGAAACATATGTATCAAATGAATTTAATCTAAAAGATTCCAAAATGCTGATCTTTTGCAATTCGATCATTCGTTTATTGCTAATATGGCCAAGGCGACAATGTCACGTGTAAGAGGTTAATTGATCGTCTCTTCAAGCGTGTTTGTTGCTCGTTTCGATATTAAATATGTCATTGATATATCTAGCATGTAGATCTCATTGCATAACGTTTCAATTCAAAATTATGTAACAACATTTATTATTAAAAGTTAGATGAAAACTTTTTCTATTTAAACAAGAAATAGAAACAATATTATTTATTAATGAAAGAACATAATAACAATTATCTAATTCCAAAACTAATCCACTAGAAAGTTTCAACAAATAAGTTTTTATGGCTATAGCTGTAACTTTTGCTCCATTGCCAACTCGCAGATTTGATTTTTCCTTGACTAGTCTTCTACTATTTCTTAGCATATGTGTGAGGCATACCCTGTGTCGAATACCCAAGTGTGAAGAAATAATATGACATTCAATAACGAAAATACCTAAAATAGATGGGGCATCGAATGCCTTATTTTTTTTCACGGACTCAAGTTAAATCTTATAGTTTCTTCTCCAATGTCCCATTTTACTACAGTGATGACATGCGTCATTTGGTGCCAATTTTTCTGTCTTAGCCTTCTTCTTCCCTTTTGCTTGAATCTTTGACTTCTTCTTAGAACCTTTCTTAGAAGAGTCTATTTTAAGCATGTTGATCAACTCGAGAATTGTGGATTCAAAATGATTCATTTGATAGTTCATTACAAACTATAAATATATATTAGACAAACTGTGTAGAATTAAGTCAATACTTAACTCATGATCCATGACAAATCCAAGTAATCCTAACCGCTCAATATAGTCATTTATTTTTAGTACAAACTACATCGCAGATGAACCCTCCTGCATCTTTGAGCGAAAGAGAAGCTTGAAGATCTCGAACCGTTTTGATCTCGCTTGCTCATCAAACAACTCACGAAGATGATAAACAATAGTATAAGCATCCATATGCTCATGTTATTTTTGTAGTTCAGAAGACATCGAAGCTAGCATAATATAACTTGTAAACTCAAAATTTATCATATATTTTTGATAGGTCAACCTTTGGTAATCAATAGTATCATTAGCCGGACTCGAGGGTAGAGGCTCTTCAAAGACATAAGCAATTTGCTCAACCTTGAGAATAATTCTCAGATTTCAAAGTCAGTCCATGAAGTTCGGTCATGTCAATTTGTTTGTATCCAAAATCGAGCGCAAATTCATGGAAGACATGCTAATTCTAACAACCTAGAAATACAAAATTGAGCATATAAGAGAGATTTATTAAATATGTCATGCAAACAATTCACATTCATTAAAGATCTCACTTGCTTATTTAAATTCAAGAGCTTTTACTAATTCGAGAGATGATAGATTTTCTCCAAGTAAGTTGATATTCACTATAGATAAGAATAACCTTGGAAAGAATCTAATAAATCATTCTTAGTTCTAGTGGTAGCTATCAAATATATCAATTATATATCACATATATATAACTATCATATTATGCTATCAACTATTGATATTTATATAAATCATCGGCTGGGTTAATTCATTAATATATATATATATCACCCAACTTTACCTCTATCCATATTAATCTTAAAAAGAGTCCAACAAATTAATACTTCAAGTTAAATCCAACCTATTAATCTTGAGATCATATCTCAATGGTCAAAAACATGTATAATTTTGAGTTAAGTTTGGAGAGAGTCCAACAACCTAAACAAGAAATTAAACTCTAATTCTTGTTATATTAATGGAAGGTATAAGTTTTAATATTTACACAAGGGATTTACTTATTTTAGGTCTCATCAATTCCATGCAAAAATAGTATACAGAGATTGTAAATTATCTACATGGAATAACATGAGATAATCATGGCATCAATCATGGAATAAACATGGCATGGTATCAACTAGACATAAACATGGCATAAATGTTGGTGTTGGAAGCAAACCTATGTTTTGATAGACGGCAAAGGTTCAAAGTTAAGGTTTGCAATCTGATGAATTTGATTGAGTGTGCAGAAAGCTCAAAGTCCTAAGGAAATTTAGACAAAGTGAAAATTCTAGTTGAAGCTAGTCAACGAAGTCCTGATCAAGTGGAATGGACAAGAAGTCCTGATCAAGGAGATTGAGCTATGAATTCCTGGTCCAGGGAACTGGACAGAACTCTTGGCAGATCGAGCACACCTGACAGAAGTCCTAGGGGTTGAGGACACTAGGAGGAAATCCGTGGGGGTCGAGGACACTAGGCAAGAATTTAGGCGGGTCAAGTATCGGACGTCCAGCTGAAAGTCCCGGAGGTCAAGATCGGATGCTGAGCGAAGATCCAAACAGTCTGGAGGTCTAGATTTTTGACAACAAATAAACTCTTTTGAGAGAAGTAGGTGAGGACACGTTCCCCGTTGAGGGAACAGTAGGCGTCGGTTCGACCTAAAATTTCACTGAAAATCCAAAAGTCAAAACCGGACAGTCCCGAAACTCTCAAATATTATTTCTTATATTATATATTGTCTGTGCTAACACTGTGATGCAGAAGCTGAAGCCTGAAAATTGCTAAACCAAGCGCCTAGAAGGATCCAGGCGCCTAGAAGGATCCAGGCGCCTTAAGCCCAACCAGGTGCCTCAAAGGGATTGAGGCGCCTAAATGATCTCAGCGCGAGCAGGATGAGGTGGCGCTTCTGGTTGGTCGCACGCCAATAACCAGGCGCCTCAAAGGGATTGAGACGCCTGGATTGGGATAGACTCATCAGAGTTGCACTGCGATCAGGTCGAGCCACGTCAGCGATTGAGGCGCCTCAAAGAGAGTGAGGCGCCTCAAAGGGAGTGAGGGGCCTGACAGCGGATAAGGCGCGGCGAACTCGGATCCGATCAGATCGACTCGAATAAAAACACCTCACTACAAATAGAGGTGTCTCGATAGATCAATAAATAAAAAAAATCGAGCTTCGGACAAACATTCCACACGACTTTCGTACTAGCGCGCTACTCCAAAAAGCTCTCCATGATGTTGTAACGTTGCACCGACGACTACGCTCAAGTTCTAACTTTATAATCGTTGGTATAATTATTCTTTACTTGTACGCTTATTTCTTCACTCTTCTACTATTTGAATTAATAGTTGATTGCCCATCGAAAACACTCATTTAGGTGCGGGCCTTGGACTAGCCGTCGTCGGACGATGAACCAAGTAAAAACAAACGTGTCTCTTTTTGTTTTTACTTGTTCGTCTTTTCATTTCTTATATTCCGCTGCGTATTCTTAAGTTTTTACAAAACATGTAAAAAAGCGACACGCTATTCATCCCCCTCTAACGCTCTTTTCGTTCCTACAATAAACATGACAAGCTATCAACTTGACATAAACATGGCCTGATATCTACATAATATGACATAGTTGTTATACATTAATTAGGAAATAAAATATTATTAAGAATCTATTTCCATAAATCATAATTCTTATTCGGAAGTTCCTAATTAGATTAAGAAACATTTTCAAAATTCGGAATTTCCAAATCAATAGAGATATATTTATTTTTCCAAATTTGGAATTCTAAACCAAATTAGAAACAATTTCCAAATTTCAATATTTCCTAATCGAATTAGGAAATAATTTTCATATTCAATTTTTCCTAATTGAATTAGGAAATAATTTCTAAAATTGAAATTTACTAATAGATTAGGAAATAATTTCCAAAATTAGAATTTCCTAATCAAACATGACACATGCCAAAAACAAGATCTACGATTTATGTCGAAAATGGATCTGATACCACATGTTGGGGATTTTATGAATAAAAACATTTGTTTTCGATAAAACACACACAGCGGAAGCAAAACAATTTCAAAAATTTACCCGCATCCCTAAATGACAAGACCATTCATATGTAAGACAAAACGTAGATTAAGAGTTCGTTTAAAAACATGTACCTGTCTCATGACGTTTAAAAGAAAAGACATCAACTAGCAATTCTCATAAGACTTGCCTTTATTTGTATACACGCTGAGATACTTTCAAGATGACTTCGTAAGCCACAAGTCGCGTCTCCATTTTAGTACTAGCCAAAGGAAGGGACGACACAATACGAAAGAAGACTCCACGACATAATATGGTGGCCGACGACCAAGGAGAAGCAGACAGCACCTATAGGACAGCAACCTTCGGGTCATTGTTCGATGCTTAGACAACAGTTGTCGATGGCATCGGACGTCCGTAGGTAGGAGGGGCAGTGGCTAGGAGTATCGGCGGCAGCTGGTGGCGCCGGCAAAAGCAACGGGCGATGACAGCGGTGGCAACAAGGGGTGGCGGCGGCTTGTTTGTTTCAGCGACACCACAAGAGGTAGAGAGGAGAAAAAGCCTAAAAAAAATAAAACTTCTCATATTTTTTTCTCCCATAGAGAGATATTTATATATCTCTATCCGGGTTTGATAAACAAGTTCAAACTCATATCCATTAAGTCAACCCGATCCGCTTGCCATAGGATTGGTTGAAAATCAAATCAATGTTGCATAATTGGGTCCAACCCACCTACAAGAGGCGTGACCCCGCCGACAAATAATTTCATATTTTCCCTTCATCTAGTCTCATCAAACTTAATCTCTTTCTATCTGAGAATCTTATTCTTAAACTTGTTTTACGTCTTTCGAATATACTCGTAATGCATGTGACCCAATAAGTTCCCGATTATATTAGTGATTTATAATTAATCATTAATTATGAATAGATCATGCATGAGTGACATCTAATAGTATATCATGACCCTCAATTTACCAAAAAATTATAGTTGACTTCAGAATAAATTTTGAACCCTTCAATAGCTATATTTATTAGTGTGTTTATTTCTTTCACTCATCTTATACCCACTTGATTCAGAACATTATCTATGTATCAGTCACCACTAAGCTGACTATGTCACACCTAACTAGGGGTGTCAAAAATCAACCCGAGCGGCCAACAAGACCCGAAACCACCTGAAAAAAATCAGGATCAAGTCGGGGGTTTTCGGGTTCGGGTCGGGTTTGGATTGGAGGGTTTTCAAGTTGGAGATTTTTGGGTCAGGTTCGGGTTGGCCCGAGTTGACCCGAATTTAGGGTTTAGCAAAAAAAAAATTTGGTTAAATCAAATTTTATTTTTAAAATTAAGATGTTTTATATATATCAATATCAATGTTAGTATGATTACGAGGGAGTATTGAAATAAAAATGAAAAATTATAGGAAAAGTAACTTTAAAAAGTCATTTTTAATTAGATTAATCAGGTTATTCAGGTTGATCGGGTTGGTTGAGTTTGGGTGTAGGGTTGTATTCGGGTTCGGGTCATGTTCGGGTTGGGATTTTTTATAAATTATTTTTTTCAACCCAACTCGAACCTGACCCAACCCACCCGAATTGACACCCCTACATTTAGCCCGAGTAGTAATTTCTTGTCATGTGGATTCAAATTAATCAACCACATGTCCAAGAAAATCATTATCTTGACATGTTTTGCTTTGGCCAAAAACTTATGAGTAATAATCCTGACAAGTGATTATAGGATATATGTCTCCTTATGAAAAAAGTGATCCTTCGGGTATATTGACTTATACTCAATCATCCCAAGGAGATATATAAGAAAAATGTCAAAGTATAAGTCTCCATAACCAAGGTGACTTGAATACCTCAAGTCTAAGGAAACTTGCACTCGAACTGCAAAGATCTTCATCGACATATAAAAAATCATATGAAGTATCATAGCATGTCACATCAAATGAACGAGTTACCCTTAACAAGTATCCACATGTTAAATCTCAACATCTCAATATTTCTAGCCAGCAATGATCGGCTGCTTGGATAAACCAAGCGACATAACATGTGCTAACTATTAGGATCGATTAACCAGCTAGAGGGGGTAAATAGTCTGCAAATAAAGAATTCAAATCTCTTGCTTTCTATTTTGTAAGGGCATACTATAAATTAGATAAAAATAACATAAAAGAAAGGAGGGACTCCTGATTTACTTGGTTTACAATCGGGGAGGTTGTTAATCCAAGACGGTAGAAAGCTCACTTAAAAGAACTCTTTCTTTGAACAAGATCAAAGGCGGAGTAGCCCCTTATAGTAGTTAAAAGCGTTTACACAAAATTACAGAAAAAACAATGAAAGTACAGAATATGTGTCATTTAAATTAGAGGACATGACCTATATTTATAGCAAATTGGTCAAAATGACCGTTTTGCTGACGTGACACTTTTGGAGGCACCCCGGATGATTGGGGGCGCCTCCATCAGGTTGAGTCGTGATCCACAACCAACGTTCGACTGATTTGGCGGCATGGGGGTGCTCTGGTTGATTGGGGGCGCCTCGGATGAACTCCGCAATGACTCTTTTTAGCACTTTCGGGGGGTGCCCTAGTAGATCCAGGGTGCTTCGGTTGATCTGGGGCACCGCGAATGGTTTGGGGCGTCCCGGATGGTCTGGGACGCCCCGGATGAATAGTAAATTACAGCATTTACTATTCTCAATCCTCCTTCGCTTAGGTGATGCTCCGGTCGTTCGGAGTTGAGCTCACTCGAACCCAACTCCGTCCTTCTCCTCGAGCAGGCTTCCTCCCGGCTTCTCGTCCCTCGAATGCGCGTCCTTCTCGCTCGACCAATATACTCTTCCGTAGCTCCTCGTCGCTCGAATGCACCGAGTCCGTCGACTCGCTTCCCGTATCATCCTTCTCACTCGCTGCGTCTTCCACTCGACTTTCTCGAGTTTCTAAGTCTCTGCACACTTAGACACAAGACATCAAAAACATAATCTTACTTAACTCGGGTTCATTTATATTAAAACTAACCCGAGATACTTACAATCCCTCCATTTTTTATGTGTATCAACCCGAGTTAAGTTAGAGAAAACAAACAAGAAATTATATATGTAAAAAAAAATAGTGTTACAATTATAACACAAGCTTTGCAATTAGTTCCTCCCCCTCAACTTAACATTCATATTTCTCTCCCTTTAATCACATAAAAAAATACGTGTGAAAACAAAAATAATAAAGAAAAAAAAAATTTAAAAAAATCTAAGGGATGTATATACGAAAGACAAGTTTGTGTATTTTTTATACAATTATTTGTTAAAAAAATAATTTCTTAAAATTATACTTCAAAATAAGTTAAAATTATTTTTAACTCTTGAAAAATACTAAAATTTTTTGTCAAGGTTAAAAATATTTAATCCGATCATTAAAAAATATTTTTCATAAACCAACTATTTTTCTTATAGGGAAAATAAATTTTATATCAGAGAGGATATTTTCATTAAAAAAATATTTAAAATTATCTTTTAAAGTTGAAATAATTTGAATATTTTTTTGGACATTCAAAATATAACCGTTATGGTTGGAAAAAACAAATTTTTCAAAAAATAATCTCCGAAAATTCTTAATTTTAAAATTTTTTTTTCAGTAAAAAAATTATTTAATAATCGAAAATTTTCAAAAAAAAAATCTACTAACAGATAACATATTTGTTTATCACAGAAAAATTTAAATCGAATGAAAATCAAAAGAAGGTTTACCAAAAATAACTTTGTCAATAATGTTGACAAATCCAATAATTAATTTCTAATATGCATATAAAAACAATTTTAATAGGCTAAACATATTTTTGAAATCCAATATAAATTTCTACCTATTAAATTTATCAAGTATTTTTGTGGAATATTGAAAGTGAAACTTTTTCTAATTTGGCCTCTATGGTTTCTAACATACCAATTTAGCCTCCATAATGTCTAGAATTTGAAACTTGTAAGACATTTGAATTTGAACTTGTAAAATCTTTTTCTAACATTTCTATTTGCATTTTCAAGTTTAAGTTTTTCAAGTTTTTCTAGTGAGTATGCATATTATTTTTTTGAATTTACATATTTGGTCCTTGTTTTACATAGTGTTTTTGATAATATTTTTACTATATCATACATTTTATCAGAAGATAAGAGTCGTACCTCACTTATCGTGTCGGACTCATAGGTGAATGCTTCTCCTTCATCGTTGCTCTCTTCCTACGAGCTTTCGTCGTCTTCAGGTAGGTGATTGGTCGTTAGTGCTAGTCCGATATATTCTTCGGTCTCGAACTCTTCTGAAGATGAGTCACTCCATGTCGCTTTGAGGTTCTTATGTTTGGACCTTCTTGTCCTTTCATCCTTTTCTTGTCCCTTACTTTTTAATTTTGGGCAGTTGTCCTTAATATACTCTTCTTCATCGTAATTGTAGCAATTTACTTTCCTTTTTTCTCCGTAGAAGTTTCTTGGTCTGTCTTATCAAAATTGTTAAACTTAAAAAATTTATTAAACTTTCTTACCATGTATCCTTCTTCATTTTCATCGAGGGATGACTCTGAATCCGGTTGCTTCTTCTTGGCTTGTAGTGTTAAGTTCTGATTTAGCTCCTTTTTCTTTTCTTAATCCTACACAATGACATTCGTGTAATTCGAAATAAGAAAATATATTTTCTAAATTACTTACCTCGAGATCTTTGGAGATGTAATAGGAGTCTATTCTTGAGTTCTCGGGAAGGTGTTTAGCGCATATATGAGTAAGTCCAATAATTAGCTCCTTCAATTTGGCATGCAGTTGTGCCACCTTTTCTATTTTTTTTCATTCGGAGATTGCTTAGCTAAGTAATAAGCAAATCTCGTCTTGCCAGCTTGGTCTCCAAGGTCCCTTCATGAAGTTCCAGGAACTTCTCCCAGAGTTCTTTAACGGAGTTGTAGGCACTGATCCGGTTGACATCCTGAGGCGATAGTACGCTCAGAAGGTGAAACTCGGTCTTACCGTTTGTCATGAACTCAGTCTGCTACTTCTTGTTCCATAGGTACTCTTCCTTTTCTTCTCCATTCTCATCCTTAGGTGCTTCAAAATCATATTTAATAATTAATAAAATATCGAAATCTATTTTGAAAAATACCTCAATGCGACGCTTCTAAAGCATGAATTCTCCCTCAAACTTTGGCGGCTAGATGCTTAATCCAGTCATTCTCTAAGTAGATTTAGACGACAGTTAGTCCTTCTAAGGCAATTGGGCTCTGATATCACTTATTAGAATCGATAGACCGGCTAGAGAGGGTGAATAGCCATAGCCTGCAAATTAAGAATTCAAATATCTTGCTTTGTATTTTGCAAGGACACACTATAAGTTAGGTAAAAATAACATAAAAAAAAGGAGAGACTCCGAATTTACTTGATTTACAATCGGGGAGGTTGCTAATCCAAGACGGTAGAAAGCTCACTAAAAAGAACTCCTTCTTTGAACGAGATCGGAGGCGGAGTAATCTCTTACAATGGTTAAAAGCGCTTAAACGAAATTACAGAAATAACAATGAAAGTACAAAGTGTGTCCTTCAAATTAGAGGGCAGAGCCTCTATTTATAACAAATTGGTTAAAATAATCGTTTTACTAATGTGACACTTTTGGGGGCACCCTGGACGATTCGGGGCGCCTCTATCAGGCTGAGTCGTGATCCACAGCCAACTTTGGCTAATCTGGAGGCAAGGAGCGTCCCGATTGACTGGGGGTGCCTCGGATGGACTCCGCTACTTATCCGCTCTGCAACAGCTCTCTTCAGCACTTTCGGGGCGCCCTGGTTTCTCCTGGCTTCTCCTCCCTCGGATGCGCCCAGCGCATCCTTCTCGCTCCACCGGTGTATTTTTTCGTAGCTCCGCGTCTCTCGGATCCACCGAGCCCTTCAACTTGTTTCCCGTGCTATCCTCCTCTCTCGCTACA
The DNA here is from genome assembly GCA_038050645.1 of Hedychium gardnerianum. Lineage (NCBI taxonomy): Eukaryota > Viridiplantae > Streptophyta > Magnoliopsida > Zingiberales > Zingiberaceae > Hedychium > Hedychium gardnerianum. The sequence goes on along the minus strand of JBBUKS010000113.1, from coordinate 2,465,965 downwards.
TGTTCCACTCGACTTTCTCATGTTTCTAAGTCTCTGCACACTTAGACACAAGACATCAAACACACAGGGTCTTATTTAACTCAGGTTTATCAACATCAAAACTAACCCGGAATACTTACACTAATCTCACAGAATTAACGATGTCCAATCTTATCAATTCATCAACTAGGGAAGATTTCAATACATACATAATTACACATGATAAAATACTCACTAACTGTGATCCAATCATAATTTCTCTCATGTTATGTATTATATTGTGGATTTTATTAATTGAGTTTAACATCGAATCACATACATATAGAATGCACACCCAAATAGTAATTTTTTATTTATCAAATAAATAAGATAATATTTAAGGCGATTGCCTTTAGGACATCTCTCAAATATAACAAACTGAAGGAGCGCTTGTAAAAGGTCCCCTCTACAATTGTGAGCGAGTTGCACAACGCCGCAACTGCTAGGCCTGCGCTGGGTTGCTCAAGAGTCGAGCTTCCCATAGATATGTTAAGAGATTCGTCCTCCAGTGTAAAACCCTCCTCCCCTTGGGGTTGCTTAGTTTGAGGAAGCAATTCAACTTGGGCGATTTTTCGAGCGATCCATTAACCTAAAGAGGTAGCTGATGATTCTCCTCTCTATAGACCCATTTGTTAGGATTTTGAGATAAGATAGAGAGGTGAATAGCTTCGATTTCTTTGAACTTGATTTGCAACGAAAATTTGAAGCGACAACTCCAAAATACTAATGCTTGGATTTTACATGGTATTCACCTCCTTGAGGTGACTAATTCAAGGTCCACACCAGCGCACTCACACCACTATGAATGTCTCCTTCTCGGAAACTTTCTAACGGTGGAGAAACCTCGTACAAGATCGAACACGAGCACAACAAGAAAATACAACGCATATAAGCAAATACAATCGGAAATAATTTTATAATGAATACCTTTGCTTGTTTGATCTCTTGTTATTTGGAAATGCCTCTTGATCGGTTGAAAATGCAGTAGCACTTCGCTTCGAACTTCTCAAGAATCGGCATCTTCAAACTCTTCACGAACCCCCTATTCTAAGATTCCTCTCGGGCTGGATAACGTCTTCTAATCGATTGGTCTTACCCACAATCGATTGTCATGTCAGCTTGACCATTTAAAACCTATAGAATGGCTCTTTTTCACTTGCGCAATCGATTGATAAGTCATACCAATTGATTGGTTAGCCTCTAATCGATTGCTCCAATCAATTCAGAAGTCTTTTGTTCACTCGAGAACTTTGGCTCAATTGATTATCTCAATCAATTCACAAACCTCTGTTCACTCGAGAAATAGCTTCCAATCGATTACCCTAATCGATTGACCATACTTAATCGATTAGGATAATCGATTCAGAAGCCTACTGTTCCATCACAAGCTCACAACAGAACCACAACTGATTGCCTTAATCGATTGACCGTACTTAATCGATTAGGATAATCGATTTAGAAGCCTATTGTTCCATCACAAGCTCACGATAGAACCACAACTGATTGCCTTAATCGATTCTGACTCCTTCTGTTCGCAAGATTAGCTTCTGTCAATCGATTGCAGGCTACGTCCTCAAGCCCATCGATTGACTTAAGCCTAAAACCCAAAATTTGAATTTAGGGTTTACCAATCAATGGTCACTTTCTATCAATTAATTAGTAACCCTAAATTCAGCCTGAATTCAGGTCTTGCCTGGTATTTGGTTGACCTCAACCTACCAAGACTTTCTCTACCCAACATCTAGTCATCCGTGACTTGTTGGAATTTTCCGTTGCTCAATATCTGATCAACCTTGACTTATTGGGACTTTCTCACTCATGTCAAGTGTCTGGTCCTCCTTGACCCACTTAAACTTCCTCTTGCCTAACCTCAGTTAGGGTTTTCCCTTGCCTAACCTTATTCAGAACTTCCGATCACGTGTTTGATCCTCCCTGACTCACTTGGACTTTGCTCTTGCCAACCTTCTTGTTGAACTTTCTCTTGCCTAATCTCAGTTAGGATTTTCCCCTGCTTAATCTCAGTTAGGATTTTTCCTTGCCTAATCTCAGCTAGAACTTTCCCTTATCTAACCTCAGTTAGATATTTCCTCTTGTCTAACCTCAGTTAGGTCTTTTCAAGTCAAGTATCTGGTCTTTCTTTCACCTACTTGAATTCTCTCTTACATATTGTCAAATATTGAAACTCAAGCTCGATCTAATCCGAGCTTAGCCAACTTGATCAACTTTGACCCGAGCACGATTGTACAAATAATCTCTCCCTTTTTGATATTTGATAATATGTTTAAGTTAGGCTAACTCATAAGCTCACCTTCCTTCTCATGTCAAAGCATAAATGAGAGTTTTCTAACTTAAACCCTACATTCTCCCCCTTTGACACATATAAAAAATCTCTCCTTGAGATTCACTCTTCTCCTCCAAACATCCAATGAAAATCTCATAACTTTCATTGTTTCCAATATTCAACCTAGAGCAAACAACCTTCAACCAATGCTCATCTAAGAGCATTCAACCCATTATCCTTATAATCCCCTTTAATATTCAAATCATGTCTTTAAGAAGAACCTTCCCCTTAAAGCATGCTCCAACTTCTTAGAGTTCCTAAACCTTTAGGAAATCCCAAAATTAAAATTATAATGTTAAAAATTCAACCTCGAATCTAAACCTTCTTCTCAATTCCACGTTATTCCTTTTTAACCATTCATTTCTCATTTTCATCCCGAAATTTACCCTTAAATACTTATCCAAGTATTTCATAGGGTTAGAAATGGTTAAATGCACTAAACATGATTTAACCGACTAAAATAAACTCATTTCAGTCAAAATCAAAAACTTTCAATCGATTGATAACTGACATCAATTGATTGGAGTGGCTGAATCAATCAGAGTAATCGATTCAGCAGCACAATCAAGGTCAATCGATTTATATCACATACCAATAGATTTCATCCTGTGCTAATCGATTGGAGTTTTCTTCCAATCGATTGGTGCATGAGTGAATCGATCAACATGATTGATTCCGCGAGATTTTGTTCTCGTGAAAATTCACCACCAATCAATTGTCAGTGGTCAATCGATTGGTATTTCTGATTTTTCAGAATCAAAATTAGACCGAAATTCAGAAATATCTAAATAATTCTACGATTTTCGAAAAATTATGAAATTTCACGTATACATTATTTATGTCATATACTATCAGGGAAAAATAATTTTATATCACATTTTCCAAGAATGATATAAAGTTGAAAACTATTGAATGTTTCATTTTAACTTATATCTAACTAATCAATGGTGATTTCTATCCACAAATAGAATTCACTAAAAATTTTCAAAATGATTTTGAAATGATTTCAATGATAATTTATCAATGAGCTAAATGAACTTATACATTAGCTTTTCCCATGATTGAACTTCACAAAATCAATATATTTTTGATAAAACAAAAACTCAAATAGATGTATTAAATCAACATCTTAAGTTTTATTCATCTTCCTAATATCTCACTTGTATCTAACGTGTCTCAATACACATAAGTAAACCCTATGATCTTTGTGAGATGTAAAATAGTTTTTATTTAAACTAAAGGATCATGCATCTCTATCTAGGCATTTTAGACTTGATCGAATTACCTAGAATGTCAACTAATGTTATTGTCCTTAATTTCAAGAATTTAAGAATTTAAAACAATACATAATGATTATGTAATATATCAAATGTATAATTTTCAAAAAAAAAAATCTATCGTATCTTAACTTAAATGATATATGTATGACATATGTCATTTTTCATGACAAGATAATTGTATGTTATGATGACATAACATGTGATAGGACACACAAAACATGACAATTATGACACAGAAAAATATCTAAATTTTCTATCTAAGTGTTATCAACTACTTACTATGTCAAATTTTCAATGACATAAGTAGCCCTAACTCCCTAGAATGTGTCAAAATCCCAACTTGGCACATTCTTAACTTCTATCCTATTTGTGTCAATTTAATTAATCAATTCCTCAAATTTTTATTGACACACTTTACTCTTCAAGAGTAAAAGTCAACTTCGTATTTTTAAAATATCACAACACCTTAAAAATGCCCTAAAATGTCATCTTCACCATAGTTGGGTTAACTACCCATCTAATTAGGATTAGCATACCCTATACTCATCTAGGGTGTAGAGAACACACTCTTAGGAACCTAAAATTTATTGGTGTTCCTTATGTACTAGGTGCTCACTAGGGATATTCCCTATGTACCTTCTTGATGACTTTCCTAGGCTTCTTAGAAGTCTTAGTCATACTAGTCTTAGGTCAATTTTAGGGATAACTTTCCTTGTAACCTTGACTTAACTCCTACACCTAGGGTTAGTTCTATAGTTATATGAATCTCTATGATAGAAAGTCATGCTTTCCTTGGACTTGTGTTTATATCTCAAACCCTTCTTGCCCCTTAGATGACATTTGTCTCCCTAAATTTAGATCTTGTTTCTTTAATCCTTTAAACATATTTTTCATCTTACACTAGCTTATTAAATTTTGATCTCGAGACTTGATTTTCAATCATTAAATCCATAAATTTTGATTTTTTTTTTATTGCTTAGGATTTTCCTTTTTCTAGGCATATTTTTAGTTTGCTTAGGGTTCTTGCGTAGATCATTTTCTACCTTTCTATCCTTAGATAGAGTTGTTCTAGCATGATATGATCCATAATTGTCCTTAGAATTTTCATACTTTCTATTTTCATGATAACAAGCTCCAAGATGATAAAATTTATTTCTAGCATGTTTATTATCATGATGTGAAGAAATACCATTAATTAATGGTACCTTAATTTTGTTCTTTTAAGACCCCCTTGATGTGAGCTTCCTCCCTTGTTCTTATTTGAAAGTCTCCTCTTTAGATTGATTTTGGTAATGTCCCTTGTAATTGCATAAAAAACACACAATGTGCTCTTTGCCCTTTCTTTCGTATCAAGGAGCTATCTTCTTTTGACTTCTCCTTCACCTTGAGTATCACTTGTGCCTTCTTCATCAATTTATGACACTTGCTCTCATAAAGTCCACTTTCCCTACACTCAAAGCATATAATGTGATTTTTATTTTTAATAATTTACTGGTAGGGGTGACACATGATTCTTCCTCATTGACTCCGGAAGTTGAGGTTGTTCTTGTTCCGGTGTCAACGATCTCTCCCCCTCAATAGTGGATGTTTCTTCAATTTCCTCCTCGGATGTTGAATATCTCTTAACCTCCGAATCCTCATATACTTGAAACAAAGAGTTTCCTTCTTTGCCTTTTTCGTTACTTTCCATTAAGGATGGATCTTCATGGAGCTTAATCAATTTGCTCCACAACTCACTTGCATCCTTGTAATTACTTATATTGTTAGGAAATATATTAACCAAAATTTTAGTTACCTTGTTTGTCTCGGATTTTTTGAATTGCTCCTCAATCCATTTTTTTTCTTGAGGACTCTTCTTTGACCAACAATTGGGGGTTCAAACCCTGAATCATTCTTCAATATTTATCATGAAGAAATTCTCAACCCTAGCCTTCCATTGGTCGAATCCTCCAAATCCGAAGGGTGATTGTATCCGAATATCGTATCAGAATCCATCTTGGGGTTCCATTTTGAAGTTGAGCTCGATAAGTCCTAAACTTGTTGAAATTTAGGGCTCTTCTTCTTCTTCCTTTAGCTCTTACTTCTTCCGGCAGTTAGTTCGATGAAGAGCGGGCTCGCTCTAATACCACTTGTTAGGACCTTGAGATGAGCTAGAGGAAGGTGAATAGCTTCGATCTCTTCTTTGAACTTGATTTGCAGTAGAAACTTGAAGCGACGACTCCACAATGCTTGACGTAACTAATCCAAGGATCCACACTAGCACACTCACATCTACTATCAATGTCTCCTTCTCGGAAACTTTTCGAAGGTGGAGAAACTCCGTACAAGCTCGAACACGAGCACAACAAGAAAATATAACGCACACAAGAAAATACAATTGAAAACGATTTTACAATGAATAACCTTGCTTGCTTGATCTCTTGTTGCTTGGAAATGCGATTGGAAATACAGCAACACTTCGCTTCTAACTTCTCAAGAATCGGCGTCTACAAACTCTTCGCGAACCCCCTTTTCTAGGTTTCCTCTCGGGCTAGAAAACGTCTCTCAATCGATTGGTCTTATCCCTAATCGATTGTCAAGTCAGCTCAACCGTTTAAAACTTGTAGAATGACTCTTTTTCACCTACTTCATACCAATCGATTGTTAGCCCCTAATCGATTGTCTCAATCGATTCAAAAGCTTTCTGTTCACTTGAGAACTTTGGCTGAATCGATTGCCCTAATCGATTCACAAACCCTCTGTTCACTCAAGAAATAACTCTCAATCGATTAATAAATTAACCACGCTGAATCGATTCAGAAGTCTATTGCTCCATCCCAAGCTCGCGACAGAACCACAACCTTAATCGATTGGTGATGTTTGAATTCCCGGAATCCGGGTTTAGGGTTTACCAATCGATTATCACTTCCTGTCAGTCGATTGATAATCCTAAATTCAACCTTTTTAGGCTTAAATTCGGGTCTTGCCTAGTATCTGGTTGACCTCAACCTACTAAGACTTTTTCTGCCTAATATCTAATCATCTGTGACCTGTTGGAACTTCTAGTTGCTCAAGATCTAGTCAACCTTGACCTATTGGGACTTTCACACTCATATCAAGTGTTTGGTCCTCCTTGACCCACTTAGACTTTCCCTTGCCTAACCTCAGTTAGGACTTTCTCTTGCCTAACCTCAGTTAAGACTTTCAATCACTAAGTGTCTGATCCTCCCTGACCTACTTGGATTTTTCCCTTGCCTAACCTCAAGACTTTCCCTTGCCTAACATCAGCTAAGACTTTCCTCTTGCCTAGCCTCTCAATTAGGTCTTTCCCTTGCCTAACTTCAGTTAGGTATTTCTCTTGCCTAACCTCAGTTAGGATTTTCTCTTGCTTAATCTCAGTTAATTCTGTCATTTTGCCTAACCTCAGTTAAGTTTTTCCAAGTCAAGTATTTAGTCCTTCACCTACTTGACTTCTTTCTCACATATTGTCAAACATCGAAACTTAAGCTTGAGTCAACTCAAGTTTAATCAACTTTATCAACCTTAACCTGAGGACGATTGCACCAACACCATTACCCTAGAACCTCAGTGAAGTATTCCTTGGCATGCTCATAGGCTATCGGGTACCTCTATAACTTCTCATCCTTGAGTCCAAAACACCCCTATTGTCTACTAGACCATTAGCTAGGAGTACAAGTGAATGAGCACCGGCACGGCACTCGCGTTCTTCGCACTTCAGAGTCCTATGAGTAAAGCCTCATACTTTGCCTTATTGTTGGAGGCTTGGAAGTGAAGTTGCATAGCTGATTGCATCTCATCCCCCTGTGCGGAGATTAACACCACTCCTACTCCGTTGACTTCAATGTTAGAGGATGCGTCCACAAAGACTAAGGGTATGTTTCTTTTGAATGGGACGTCTCAACTATAAAATCGGTCAATGCTTGGGCTTTGATAGTCTATCTTGTCTGGGCTGATATTCAATTTCATACTCAATTAATTTTATAACCCATTTAATTAACTACCCTGTAGCCTAGGTGAGTCAGGATGCACCCCAGAGGGGTGTCGATCATGACGATAATAGGGTGTGACAAGAAGGTCATAGGCTTCGAAGGTACGTCGGCCACTGTACATCGACCAACTAACAAAGCAAAGAGATTGTATCAGTTATGTGAAAGTTTTCATAGAGGTTGACATCACCACAAAACCACCGTCGATCATCCCTGTTGCGCTTCCAAATGGCACTGAGGTAATCTCCCCATGAATCTTGCTTTAAATTTTGCTTAGGCTGTCAAAAAATGGAGCACTACCTCCCTCGATGTGTGGGTACTGCTAGCCCCCGGTTTGCGCCCTCTGTAGTTCAGCAAACCCAAACGGAGATGACACAACAAGCAGCTACTGAGCCTACTGCCCCGCCAGCAAGCTATGGTCCTTCCTCACTGCCCCCACCACCAAGCACAGTGGTTGCCTCAACAGAACCAGCATGCTGCCCATCTTCCTTCGCAGATTCAGCACCTCCAATGGTAGTGCCATCAGTTGAGGCAGAGTGTGTACAGCGGTGGGGCAATATTCAGGGGCTGCAGCTATACAGCAGGCGGGCACATCACCATCTCCAGGAATTCTGTTGTCGGTTGATCAGGCAGGGACTGCACAAACAGTGGACTGTGTGCTACAGATCCAAAAATAGCACACCCAGAGACTGATCAGTAGTGTGAGCTAAGCATGAAGGCAGGGGAACCTTGGATGATGCAGATCAGAAACACTGGCCAGGGACTGATCAAGCAGTAACCGGGCAGTTGCAACCTTCTAACAGCTCTGCACTGCCCCAACAGATTGTCACCTTACCTGCACCAGAATGGACTCAGCGAGTCTACTCAAGAAGAAATCCTGGTCAAGGCAAAGGTAAATCGATAGAGACAGCTCCATTTTCAACAGGAGGTGTGCATCAGAAGGAACCAGTTGATACACAACAGGATGCAAGAAAAACTGCTCGATTGATTGGAATTGAGGCTAATGCCAAGGGGAAGGAGAAACTCAACAGCATTGGACGGCCTAGGTTGTCTTTGGGGCTATGAAAGTTGGTTCGTGGAATATCTGAGGCCTTAACAGGGGCATCAAACAGAAAGGGGTTGAGAACCTCTTTCTAAGTTGCAAGCTAGGTGTTTTGGGTGTTTTAGAGACGAAGCTCCTGGATGAAGGATATCATAAATTGAAGTCTCAACATTTTCAACAATTTCAGCTGGAACAACAATGCAATCCAGGAGTCTGGAGTTGTATTCTCTTGATATGGGATGACACAAAGGACATTGTCTTATGCAGGCAAGGCGTAGCTTATCACTTCAAGGCGTCGAGTGCTTCTGGATTTCTATTATGTTGTTACCTTAGGATATCATTGATCATATCTACAGCTTTTGTCGGTCTTTCATGTGCACGTCCAAGCACCCTCCAATGTCTTGGACAGATATGTGTAGACCGAAAGACGAAGGCAGCATAGGATTCAGAGACTTACGGGCATGGAACCTAGCCCTCCTGGCTAAGGTTCTCTAGAGGATTTAAGAGGAGGATGCACTATGGATCAAGTGGGTACATCATACCTACTTGAGTCTCATTCAGATTCCCAGTTGATCAAGCATTTACTACACATACGAGATCTCATCCTTGAGTCTATTGAGTCACTTGAGGCCGCTAGACAAAGACTGACAAAGTGGTTTGCTGATGATGGCGGAGTCGCCCGAGCTTATGATTTTTTCACACGTCCTAGTCCTAGGATGCCATGGGCCCGAACAATGTGGTAGTCTTATGTTGAGCCGAGTCATGCAGCAATTTCTAGATGCTGGCACAGCGGAGGCTCCCCACCAAAAGACCAACAAGAATATCAAGAGGATCGAAAGTGCACTTTTTGCGAACAGGTGCTTCTTCCATTGCCCCCTTATTGCGGACCTATAGTGGAGGATTCGAGACTGGCTTCATATACATCCCGAGGTGTCCACCTATCGGAAGATGATCTGTGTCTTCAAACGGCATTACAGAGGGAGTAGGGTGGTGATAAAGGCTCGGAGGGCTCGAAATCATAATTTTTTTAGTGAATGTCAGTTAGATGTTGAGAGGATATTCAAGAGCGTGCAGATACATGTATATAGGACTTTAGGTATCTATTCAAATATGATACTACATCAAATAAAATCTCATTTTGTACATTTTGGATTTTTACTTATCTAAATAAAAAAGTCATAGGCGTCAAGCCATCAAGGTGGACGCCAACATTAGATCGAAGTTTCGGTCCTTTCAATAAGTGGTTGTATATCAAAGTTTCGGTCCTTTCAATAAGTGGACATAGTAAATGGGGTGTCGGTCACGGAGCTCACTGTGGTTTCCAAAGCGGCTAGATAAATCCACAATCGTTCTCTTAGGACCGACTTAGATTACACAACCAACTGGGCTAAATAACTCTTGAGATCCTTGAAAACATCATCACATCTCTGATCCCACCAGAATCTAGTGGTCTTTTGTAAAATCTTGAAAAAGGGTAAACTTTTATCCGCCAAATGGGATACAAAGCAAGACAACGTTCTAATTCATCCCACTAAGTGTTGAACTTCCCGTACATTTAAGGGGTTGTATGTTCTAAATGGCCTCTATCTTCTCCGGATTAACTTCTATTCCTCGTTTGATCATCATGTATCCTAGGAATTTACCCCTACGTACCCGGAAAATGTATTTCTTTGATATCGTCGAGCGGTAGCAAAGGTCTCCTCCAAGTCCAGTACTAGGTCAGCCGCGTGAGTTGACTAGTATATCATCCACGTATACCTCGATGTCTAATCTGGGCATCAAACACTTTATCCATGAACCGTTGATAGGTGGTCCTTACATTCTCACGAATGGCATGACCACATAGCAAAAGGTTCCATTCGCAATAAAGAAACTACTTTGTCTTAGTCAACCTTAGCCAAAGGGACATGATGGTATCACTGGTATGCATCTATTATTGATATAAACTCATGTCCCGTCAACAATTGGTCGATGCGGGGATGCGGGTAAGTGTTCAGGTAGGCCTTGTTGAGATCATGAAAATTCATACACTTCCTCCACTTGACTATGGATTTTGAGACCAACACAACATTAGACAACCAACTAAGAAATTGTACTTCCCGTATGTGTCCAACGATAAACAATTTCTCCACCTCCTCCCATATGACCCTATCCTTTTCTGACCCAACATGTCATCGCTTCTTTATCGATCAGGTTGTAGAGAGGCTATTGAGATGATACTCCATGACCTCGAAGGAGATCCCCATCAAATCTTGTGTCAACCAAGCAAACACATTGTTGTTCCGAAGGAGACAATCAATCAGCTCCCTTTTTAACCTTGGGCCCTCCCTTCTCAACCTTGGACTCAGCCCTTCGGTAATCCAAATGGTCTTATCGCTTTCTCCAAGGATGATGGGTTGGATTCTAGTTCTTCCTCTGCCATGAGAACCGATTTAGCTCATTGTGTGCACCTCACCTAGAGCGTTCCTCCCGTCACAAGTTTCCTCATACTCTCTTCTGGTCAACTCATATGATCTCCATATAGTACTTGTATGTTGTCTGTTGATCTCTTTAGACCTCCCCCACTTCATTTCTCACAAGGAATTTGATCTTCTAATGGTATGAGAAAGCAACCAACCAAAAGTGCTCAGGGTCGGTTCACCAGAATAATATTATATGCGGAGGACGCATCGACCACCGTAAACAAGATCATAGCAGTCATCTACTAGCCTAATGAAATAAGCAAGTTGATCTATCCTAGGGGTTAGATAGCATGCTCCAAAAACCCAAAAAAGGCATGCTAGTTGTAAATTTGTCATGCCCATCTCCATCATCTCCATTGCTTCCCGGAAAAGCACGTTGATTGAGTTGCCTCAATGAAAACTCGAGTGACTTCATAGTTGGTCACAGTTGCCCAAATGACCTAAGGCATCGTTGTGGGTTGTGGGGTGTAGAAACCTCCTCCAAATCTCGTGGTCAGAAATCAATCACAAGCCCATCTGATGCCTCTGAACTAAACCTATAGTCATGCACTCTCGTCAACAATACGTCTTTCAATCCTAATTAGAGTCACTATCAATGGCACCTCTCAAGATCATATTAATGATTGTGATCCTCAAGTCTTCTTACGAGTCCCCAGTATTGTACCTTCATCACCGCTTAGGGGCAGGTTCCACTGGCGCTTTGGGTGGTTGGGGAAGAGGTGGAACCGTGGCGCAGTGAGGGGCATTCGCCACCAATATAGATCAGTCTTGCAAGTGAATGTCGATCATGCATTCTATCTCCGAGTCCAACTTAGCACATTCGTGCGTGGAATGTCTGTATTCCTAGTGGAAAGACCAAAAAGTAGTGGATTGGAGGCGACGAGGCCCTCACTCGACTCCCAATAACCTCCGGAGAATTCGGTGCTTGTCAAAAATTTGTAGGGCTCTCTTCTTGGATACTCGCTAAGATACTCTAGTATACCATCCTGGACAAGAACCACGCAGAAACTATGCACCACTCAGAAATGTTCGCCCGAGAGCATGGCCTGACCGGGTTGATGCCTCAAGGAGATGGTACATCAACATGTCCCAGGACTTCTACCATGCACTCACTTTAGAAACACCCCTGCCTAGGAACATCCGGAAACAAAGTTATACAGGACTTTAGTCGTGCACTCACTTTGAGAACATTCCCGATTGGGAACATCCCGAAATAGGTTATACGGTATTTCAACCATGCACTCACTTTGAGAACATCCCCAACCGAGAACATTCTCGAATTACACATGACTTCAGTCGTGCACTCACTTTGAGAATATCTCCGACCGAGAACATCCTCGAAACAAGTTACCCAAAACTCTAGTCGTACACTCACTTTGGAAACATTCCCAACTAGGAACATCCCCATAATAAGTTATACTATAGGAGCATCCGCGATCGGAAACATCCTTAAGACGATGCACTCGAGTCACCATAATATCTCTGATCAGAAATAACCCTACTAAGTCGGACCCCTCCGATCTGAATGTTCGACCATTCCTAATAGTTGTGACTTCGACATAAAGCTACCAGTAACTACCACACTAACAAGACCGACAACGGCAGTTGTGACTTGCAGCGATCATCCAAATGATGTCAAATGTATAACGCCTACAACATACGTCTAACACCCGACACAACCCCATATGGCCCCAAGCCCCTAGCAGTCCGCAGGCGGACGTGGCGGCCCATGTGGATAGCGAGGTTCAACATTATAAAATGGTAGGTGGAGGTGGTTGAAGGTCAACTTTTCCTGCAAGCACACGAGCTCTCATTCGTGCTTTCCATTTTCTTCCTTATCCCAACGCTAACTTGACCGTCAAAGGGGTCACGCTAGCCAAACCGGCATCTGTTAACGTGCACACACAAAAGTCGTTCGGGTAGAAAGACGCAGAGGCTCTATCGATCCGAACCCGCGGGAAAAAGCGGCATCATCATTTTGGCGTCATGTATGGGAAAAGAGTGAAGACGAAGATGGTGAGTACAAGGAGGACCACGGCGGATCCACAAAGTGAGGAATCGGAGGAGCAGAGACGACTCCCTCTTCCGATAATTTTGGAGACTCCAAGAGGCCCCATCCCATGTGGGAAAATTACACGCCTTATCACCATTACAGTAGGAGCCGTTCAGGCGTGATCGGGCCATACCCATTACAGTAGAGGCAGAAGCGCCGACGGAGGAGGCATCGGTAGTGGAGCCCATGGTGCAAAGTTCTATAGGAGCAGCTTTCGCTTTTCATGTTAAGAGACAGTCGGCAAGCCTAGCCCAACCACCATCGAAGCGTGTTGCAACTCGACAGACGCCTTTTTTCAGTAGCCATACTAGAGGAAGGGTTGTCGTCCAATTTCCGACCACCTCGGGTGAATGAATATAATGGCACTACAAATCAGAAAGAGCATTTTTGTTTCAAAAATGTGTTTCTTCTCCATTAGTACTTCGAGATTCTTTCTCACTATACTAACGGGCCCGCTCAAAAGTGGTTCAACATCGTGAGGACAAGTTTTATTCATTTTTTCGATGACTTTGATGTGTTGTTCCTGTGTCATTTCTCTAGCTCCAACAGGTATCCCCCTACTCCTCTTAAGCTTGTTCAACTTGAAGCAAAAACAACGGGAGCCCCTGTAGAAGTATATTCAACGATTCACTCAAGTTGTGCTAGAGGTTCCCTCAGCCGCCCTAGAAATCCTAACGGGTACCTTTGCACAAGGCTCATGAGAAGACGACTTCTTCCGGTCTTTAGCCACAAAAAAAAATCCCTCGGGACTACGGCGAACTACTTTCCCGCACGGAGAAATACATTATTATGGAGGAGGCATAAAGGGCACGCTAGGAGCAGCGGGGAACCCGATCAACGAAGGCGATGGAGTGTCGCCCGAAACACAAACTCCCTCCTCGACTATTGCCACCCAGGTACCATGCATACCTTACGCCCTTGCTGGTCTCTAAGAAGTGAGCGATGTAGATTTGTGAGGAGCAACAGTTATTGAGAAGGTCGCTCGGCTCAAAGCGAGGACCTCGTCTCCCACAAGAAGCTACTTATTGCTCCTTTCACGAAGAATGTGGGCAAAACACTCGTGATTGTCAAAAGCTCGACAAGGAAATTAAAAGGGTAATTGGCATACACCCTCATGTATGGGCAATGTTAGTAGCTATGACGGTGTACCAACCCCCACCTCAACACCATCCTTCGGCACGACCCTGATAGATTCCCAAGAGGCAGGAATGCCAGGGATACGGAGCCCCTCCAGCACGAAGAAGACAAGGGAGTGATCAAGATGGCAACAATCAGTCCACTCGTAGGGTCATCCATATAATATCAGGTGACGCTACCAATGGGATTCTAACCGAGCCAAGAAGAGATACAATTGTGTAGATTTTATGGCGGTAGAGGAAACAACTACTTAAACAGGGCCACTCCTCTACTTCAGTCCGCGAGACTTAGAAAGGATGATGATCCCCTACAACGACGTCTTGGTCATTTGTGCCAAGGTGACCAACTTCGATGTAGCCCGGGTCTTCATTAATATCATAAATTTATTTAATGTTCTCTTTTTAACAACATTGGAACGGATGGATATGAAGGCAGAAGATTTGCAGCTTATAACAACACCGCTCTTCGAATTCTCGGGACACACTATCCAACCACTCAGACAAACCAAGTTACTCGTCTCTCTAGGGGATAAGCCGAGGGGGCGGACCATTACGACCACCTTTATTGTGGTGGAGGCACCTGCATCATATAATATTATTTTAGGTCGTCCGGTCTTCAACTCCTTTCAAGTTATGGCATCCCCATATCATCATAATATCAAGTTCTCTGTGGGGGCAAAAGTGAGAGAAGTGTGTGCAGACCTTAGTCCTCGAGGAAATGTTATGTGGAGATAGTCCGCAAATACCAAAAGAGGTCTCACCCAGGAACTAATTTGGGCAGGGCTAGGAGACAATCCAAGGAAGTCCATTCCATATGGTGCAAGAAAGAGACTCTGCTTTCTTATCCCATGAAGAGACGGAGATGGTAGTCATTGTCTAACCAGTTGGAGAAGATCACTAAAATCTCAAAAGGGCTCAACCCCGAGCTGAAGAGAGAATTGATCGGTTGTCAAACTCAAATCGGAACGTCTTTGTGTGGTCGTCGAAGGATTTGATAGGGATCGCACTAAAGGTGGAGCATCACCTACACATCATACCTACTGTCCGACCGATAAAACAAAAGAGGTGACACTTCAACTTAGATAAAAAAAGTAGTAGTTCAAAAGCTGCTAAAGGTCGAACATATCTGGATGTACATTTCTCATCCTGGCTTTCTAATGTAGTTTTGGTACATAAGCCCACAGGGAAGTGGCGATGTGCATGGATTTTCAAGACTTGAACAAAGTCTGCCCAAAAGACTATATCATTTGTCCCGCATCGTTCAGCTAGTGGACTTTACAACCGGATATCAATTTATCTCGATGATGGATGTTTATCAGGGATATCATCGAATCCCATTCGCGAGGGGCACAATGTGGAAATATATATTGATATTTTGGCCAAATCCTTACTGGCAGCAAACCTAGTGCCCAATTTGGAGGAGACGTTCGCCACCATATGAGGATACGACATGAAGTTAAATTCATGGTGGTCGGGCAGGGAATTAAAGCTAATCTAGAAAAGATAGAAATTGTGTAGCAAATGCAATCGCTGCAGAATGTATGGGAGGTACAATGATTTTTCTTCCACTCGATTGATCGAAGTCTTCCCTTCTTCAAGATTTTGAGAAAAGCTTCTCGTTTCTGATGGGATGACGAGTGCAAGAAGGATTTCTAGGAGATGAAGGATTAATTGGCACAGCTACCTATTCTAGCTAAAATTAATCCGAGAAAAAAATTATAGGTACATTTAGCTACATCGGAGGTAGCAATGAGTGCTATCCTAGTACAACAAGATGGGGTTAAACAGTACCTAATGTATTATATTATTTATTTATTTAAAAGACCAAAATTTTGTTATACCGGCCTTGAAAAGTTGACAGTTGAGCTTACTTTGACTGCTCGACATCTACGGCGTTATTTCTTTTCTCATCCTATAGTTGTCTTGACTGATACCATGGTCGAGCGTATCCTAACTCATCTAGAGGCAACGGGGAGATTAATTAAGTGAACAATTGAGTTAAGTAAACATGACATCAAATACCAGCGCCGACAATCTATTAAAATACAAGCACTAGTAGACTTTTTGGTGGAAGCAGTTCACAAGGAGGCAGATCTGTGGATGGTCGAAAACCAATTGGCAATTCTTCCTCTAAGATCGTAGGGATAAAGGGCACCCCTTGCATATGGCTGCGCTCTTGGACAGAAGCTTCATCAGGCTTCTACGACCTCTCTTAGAATGGGAGAGTGTCGCCACCTCTCGTGAACTCTAGACGGTGAGCTCCTGAAGCAGTGCCACCGGCGTCAGTACTTCTACTTCCACTTCCATCGACGGAGATGCTCGATACCGCCAAAATACCTCCTCCATAGTAGTTGTGATGTTCTGAGTAAGCTGACCTGACGAAATAGGACAAACTGTCATCCCTAACAGAGCTCTCATGGAAGGTAATCTCCTCCCCTCCAATATCTATGCTCGTTCCTCCACCGAAGTTCTCCAGGTGCTCACCATCCTCAATGTCATCACTCAAGTTTTTCACAGATAGTGCCAAAAAATAATGTGGCTGCTCTCCTACCCATAGGTCCTTATCAGTAGAGTTGGTAGTCTTTACATCTCAGTGACCTTGACACCTACATGTTAGCACAAACTAAAAGGCATCAGCATTGGCCGATGGAACCCCTCCAATGCTCAAGTCAACTCCACCCTAATAGAGAGAATCAAGAGTAGAGCAATGAGTCACACGCATAAAGGCATACCTTTTTTCCTAAAGCACTACCTTCTTATACCCACAGCTATCTGAGCCTCCACATGAGCAGCAGGTCTATCTTCGTCGGCCAGAATCGTGGACTATGTCGAGCGTAGGGCTGCAACGTTAACTCTGTACACCTTCTGTCCTTGTCAGGTCACCCGCATCAAGGATTACTTGATGTCACTCTTACAAGGTCTAACGGCGAATACCGACAATTGTCGCTTTTATCGATTAAACTTATTAGTGTGTGTCGAAAGAGAAGGTGGACGCTTGTCCATCTGGGAGGGGTTCTGTAGGGCACACAAGAATATTATGGTCAGGGATGTTCCCATAGCGCGTGCTCTAAGGACGGGAATGCTCCCGATCTGAGATGTTCCCATAGTGCATACTAGCTGAGTGAGAATGTTCCCGATCGAGATGTTCTCATAAATATTCCCGATCGAGATGTTCTCATAGTGCGTGCTAGCTAAACGAGGATGTTCATGGTCGGAGATGTTCCCATATTGCATATTGGCTAAGTGGCTAAAAGAGGATGTTCTCATAGTGCGTGATGGCTGAGCAGGGATGTGTGATCCTCGATATATCAAGTAGGTTTGGTCAAAAAGACAACTCAATCACAATAAACTTAGGACTAATCAAGTGATGGTCATAACTAATTGACTAATGCCAAGGTCAATAGAATATTTGAGTCGAACGATAATCTTGTCACGATAAATCCAAGACTAAGTCAACTAATAGAGAACTTGTAGTCAACTGATGAAAGCACATGGCGTATTAAGTCAATAAGGATGGCAAAGTCTCAATCCACAAGATTCGGTCTCAAATTTATCATCCAATCTGCTAATAGTAAGCAAATGAATAGGTTAAGATCTACACAAAATGGGCGATGTGTCATGGGTTAATCGACTGATATGCAACAACCAGTCTACTAATGAAAGGAATTGACTAATAGTTTATTAGTCAATAAACTCGTCATGAATAATCGAAATCGTCAAACCAACAGATTGATCATCAATATCCAATCAATTGATGGATATCAATCAGCAAATATAAAAGGGACTCTAAGCCAATCGACGAGAGCATCAAATCAAAAACTCTCAAAGTCTACATCCAATACTTGCTCTATAATGGCTTTAAGTTTGTTTTTATTTATTATTTATTATTTATATTTTATTGTTGTCATTATTTATCTATCGAGGTTTTTATTAGTACCTCGAATGGTTAAGAGGGAGATTGTTGAAACCCCAAGTGGTCTTAACCACGATTTTGATGTTTGAGCAAATGGCTTTAAGTTAGGTCTTGTTTTGGATTCTAATATATGTCTAAATGTGCAGAGAGTTAGGAGAATACACAGGAGCACCCGATGACTCCAACGCGATACGGTGAAGATTGGAATGAGACACCTGAAGGACCAAAAGGAAGAGGTGTATTGAAGACAATTATACTTGGAGTAGAAGATGCAAGTATACGAGAAAGATAGCACGAGAAGGGAGATAACGAGCTCGGTGGATTCGAGGGACGAGAGGCTTGACAAAAGAATACTCTAGTGAATCGAGAAGGACGCATGGGAGTGAGCGGAAAGGCTTGATGCGTTTGAGGAACGAGAAGCTGGGAGAAATACTACTCCAGTAAATTATTGGTGACCTCAATTGAGTGACCTGTATTCGGGACGAAGGGTAGACTCAGCTTAGGAGAAGTCAGTCTTAGTTGAATTGGAGTTTCGAGCAATCGGAATTGGTTTCAAGTGACCTAAACTGGTTCCGAGTGATCGAAACTGATATCGGGCGATCGAAATTGATTTCAAGTGACTGGAATTGGTTCCAAGCAACCGAAAGGCGACCGGAACCGATTCCGAGCGACCAAAAGATGATCGGAACCGGTTTCGAGCGACCGGAAGGTGACCGAAACTCAAGACAACCCAACTCCGGGTGATCATCAGAATGGATCTAGTTGACCTATATAGGCAATAAATGTTTATCTTTGAACAAGTTTGAAGTTGACCTATTTAGGAGTTCTGATCGCTCGGAACTAAATTCGAGTAATCAAAATACACGTGGAGCACACATCCACTCAAGACAATCAAGGATCTAGTTTGAACGAGGATTCGAGCGACCAAAATGGATCTAGGCAATAATAGGAAGGTTGTCACATCAACGACAGTGGATAGAAGTTGTTCGTGGAGAAGGTCGACGATCGACTCGGCAAACTCAATGTGACCGAAAGTGCTTCTAGGCGACCAAAACATTGCTACATCAACAAAGTGATCAAATCAAGGTGGAGGCTATAAAATGGGGCCAAAGGCTCGAGGACATAACACCACACTCGAAAATAATGTTTAAATTGTTTTTTCTTTCATTACCTCTTTTGTTTTGTATTGTTCTTGATTGATGTACTAAAAGATTTCTTCACCTCCAGCCCTTTGCAAAAGAGAAGAAAAACAGTGACTCTGAGTGCATAAGCGTTGAACTAGCAAATTAGAGTTATGAACCAAGTAACTCTGTGAGTCTCTTTATATATTTTTTATATGTTTTATATGCTAACGCGTGTCCAACTACATACGAAGAGAAATTAAATATTTTATTAGCAAGTTTGCTATTCACTTCCTCCCCTCTAGCAATCTCATCTTCAACATCACACTATCAATTGGTATAAGAGGAAGACTGCCCAAAAGGATTAATCCCCAACTGAGCATCTAAATCGAGAGGTATGAACAACGCTTGAAATGATGGCTGAATCCAACATTCAACCACTAAACTATGAAGGAAACTTTGCACTTTGGAAGTGCATGATGGAGGTATTTTTTTCTACCAATTTAATATTATGATTTTTATTAAATATGGATTTGAGTTGCCTAGGGACATTAAGGGAGAAAAACTTGAGGAGTTCAGATGGACTAAAAAGCAATAGGAGAACTTCACAACAAACACTAAGGCAGAATATCATTTATTAAGTGTTTTACCCATGTAGGAAATAAAAGGTTGGTGTGTACAACTCTACAAAAGATCTTTGGGAGAAACTCATTGCTCTTCATGAAGGCACCTAGGCCAAACGGGCCTTACTAAAAAGCCAACTTAGCCACCTATGACTAAAAAAAGAACCAGTGGCAAAACTCCACTCAAGACTCAAGGAGATCGTGATAGGATTAAATAATCTTGGAGAAATAATGACGAACCGAACATCCTAAGGAGCGCAATCAATGCATTCCCAAGAACGATACAATGGGCGTCAATAATTGACTTGTTTTATATATCCAAAAATTTAGAGGTAAGTACGTTAGTTGGATTTTTTACAACTATAGAATTGCATGAATCTCAGAGTTGCAGGTTTAGTAAATAAAAAAGGAAATACAAATCATAATATAGTCCTAACAACAACGCAAAAGGAGTTTGATTTAGACTCATCTGGATAGCGATCAGCAAGCCTACTTGGTAAGAAAAATATATAAAGTAAATAAATAAATTTTAACAACTTGGTAGGAAACGAGTAAGTTACTATGAATGTGACGAAGGGTATAACGGGCAAATGTCCAAAACTCAAGAAGGGAAAAGAAAAGGTGCAACCAAAATCGAAGGTATGAAATCTAAAGGCGGCATGCAGTGGCACATTGTCGTCAAAAGATTCAGAAGAACAATCAAAGCACAAAGTAGGACTCGCTTTCATGGCAATCCAGAAAGGAGTAGAAGGCCCAGAGAACTCATCCGACAAAAACCAAGGGAGCAACAGTGAAGGAGAAGCATCATCATTAGAAATTGAAACTATAAGTAAGGTATGTAATCTACCCTCTGATAAGTTGTATGAAAGTATCAAGATGTTTTCTAAATATGATACTTTCATACAACTCTGTTAGGGTTTTCTAAATCTGATCATTTGTTTCAATTGAAACAAATTGAAACGCCGCCCCTATTTTTTTAGGAAATTTTGTTAGGATTTGCCCTAACTCTTAAGAAACTTTCTTAGGGTTCTAAAACTATAAAACGAAGCAAGGGGCGAAGGGTGGTGTGGGACACCCGAGGGATCAGAAGAACAAGGGAGCATGCGAGAAAGATGACACAGGAAGAGAGCTAACAAACTTAGTGCATTTGAGGCATGAGATGCTTGACGGAAGAGTACTACGGTGGTGCGCAAAGGACACACGAGGAGTAAGCCGGAGGGCTCGATGTATCTGAAGGACGAGAAGTGGTGTGTGAATTATGCATATATTTTTTATCTTATTTAGCATGTATTTGTTGCATTACACGAGCATATTTGTGTAAACTTCTAACATTTGCATTCATTTCATCTTTTAGTTCGGATGACTTGTTGCATTACATGGAAATATTTGTGTAAACTTCTAACATTTGCATTCATTTCATCTTTTAGTTTGGATAGTTTATGTTTTATATTGACAAGAAGTGGAGATCTTGGCCTTGGAGCATACTTGGAGACGCAAAGTTTGAAGATACACATGGCAGAATGATCCACGGCCAATCAGTGGTAGTTACCACAGCCGTGGATCATCCGTGAAGAAGAGAGTCGTAGAGCATCAAACTGAGACAAGAATCAAGAACCACGGCCAGCCCAGGGTAGCCACCACGGTCGTGGTTCATACTGAAGTGAAGCGAGACTCAAGGCAGAACGATCTATGGGCAGCTCGTGGTAGCTACCACGATCGTGGATCGTTAAGGTTTCAAGACAACGTCGCCCCTATTTTTATAGGAAATTATGTTAGGCTCCCCTATTTTTTAAGAAATTATATTAGGGTTTGCCCTAATTTTTAAGAAACTATGTATAAAAGGAAGCAAGGAGCGATGGTTTAGAGGAGCTGGTGATAGGAGACCAAAGAGGAGGTCGTATCGAAGACATCGAAGAAGCTACGAGATTTCGGACGTCAATGGCTTGTATCTCTAACGTTATAGAGTAGTTTTCTTATTTTAGGATTAGGAAGTAGCCCGATGACATGTTGACATTGACCTTTATCTTATTAATGTCATGATTATCTTTGATTCAGTTTTAACCAGCTTAACAAAATGTTGACAATTGTGAATATAGCATATTGCAATTATTAGAGATTAAGGGATGAACCTCAATCTTTGATCTATAATACCGAACTTGAGTTTTTTATCATGAAAGTAGTTCATATTCTCTCGAAGATAACATTGATTGTCATATAGCTTAATGGATTTAACTTGATTCAATTATCATGTCAATAGGAGTTGCGTCATGATAAACACATCGTTGTATTTCGAGATGAAACATCGATTACTGAGGATAAATCACCTTCAAGAGTATCTAACATCGTAAGAGAAAGAATCATAATTAAATTGTCAATACTCATCGTGGTGAAATGGAACTCCTAGAATCGTTTGAAGATCTGATTTCTCAATCACTCTTTCATTCAGTGTTCTTGGTTTAATTTAGTTTCTTATTACAATTATTCCTCACTTCAATTCCATCTAGATAGTTTACTTTGTACGTAATTGGTATTCAACAACAAAGTCCCAGAGGACGATATTTTTATTACTTGACAACGATCATACACTTGCGATTATGCACAGCATCAAGAAGCCAGGAGGAAAATTGCTCGAGTAAGTTGTTGGCGAGCTGAGTTGAGTGACCTGTATTCAGAATGAATGGCAAACTCAACTTAGGCAGACTCGATCGTAGTCGACTTGCATCAGAGTTTAGATCGCTCGGAACTCCCTTAATGGATCAATCGACCTATGCATTTAATAAATGCTCATCTTTGAACAAGTTTGAAGTCGACCTATTCGGGAGCTCACCGAAACTTGATCCAAACGATCGAAACTAGATCTAGGTGACCAGAACGGGATCCTGGATTACACGTGGAGCACAAATCCAAATGAGGTGGATCCAAGCGACCGGAAGGGTGTCACATCAGCGACAACGGATAGAAGGAAACTTGTTCATGGAAGTGGACGACGGCGAACTCGGATGTCGCTACTTATTGACCCCTACTGATGAAATTATTTTACCAAACTTGGATGGACATATTTCAGTGCAGGGAGATTCCAAAATTTAGAGGGAACACAAATGAGCAAAATGTAGCAATCCACATTACAAGGCCTTTAAAAAAAGGAGACGGTGAAAAGCTAGCAGATCAGGAAAAAAATTCCTTCATGAGCCAATTCAGACTCATCGCCAATCTACAAATAACTACAATTGCTAGGTATCCAACCTCTATTACTTGGCTGACGTGTGATGAAAAAATAAAACTTATTTTCAAGCGCCCTCTATAGACTATATATAGCAAGAGTTAATCTGACAAAAAAGGGAAATCTCGTACTGTCAAAAATGATGGGGGTTACGCCATTTTAAAACAAAAGGAGGAATGAGCTTATACTCTCAGTGTTAAGGCTAACTAAGTCCACGGTGGTCTGGTCACACAAAGAAAGAAAAGATGAGACAATTTTTCATAAGAAATAGAACAAAATAGTAGTGGATCTTGTAAATTCTACTAATGAGACAGTAGTGATAATAACATAGAAAGTAATTCATTCATTCATGAAAGCTAATACCTTTGGACAGGTCCAAGCCCACGAGTCCCCACAACCAAAAGATCTGGTTGCACTCTCTTTGCCTCTTCACATATAACTACTTTAGGATCACCAATCTTTAACCATGCTTCACATTTTATCTGGAACAATTGCATAATGTCAAAGATAAGAACATTTGTAGTATAACTTTCTAAAACTTTTTTCTATATCCTAGATGTCAATCAACAGTACAGTTCCCCTTAGGCAACTTTTACCCCAACTTGATGAGAGCGTTCTACAAAGTACTGAAGCAAGTAAAGCCCTTTTATCTTCTGTTTTTCATTCTTGTTCTTGAAGTCATCAGGTGATGCATAAACACTGTCCATGTCGTCAAATCCTTTACAACAAAGAGAAGACAAACGTCATTAGCCAGCAATAATCTTGAAGGTTGAAACTTTACTCGAAACAGTAACATTCAACTTTGCATTTAAAGCACTGTAATTCAGATGGCTACTAAAGAAGTTTGCGACATGATAATGGAATGAAATGTTTGTTATTGGTTTATTCCTTCTGTACAAAATCAATTGCTAGAGCAAGAAACTAGATGAAATAGTTCATGGATCAAGAGCCAGTATCTTATTAAGGTTTTACTTGAGATAGTCCAGCATTGGGGCAAAATCAATTTGATAAAGTATGACACCATCTTGCAACCGTCGCATTACATGAGGCCATAAAGCACTCGAGGCAAATTTAGCCCTCCACATGAATCTCATAGATCAATTAATCTCTGGACAAATATTTATACAATGGGTGTGTGAATGTATGTATATATATATATATGATGAAAGAGCAGACATTGAAGGTATATATATCTAAGGAGTAGGAAACGCATATCTGATTGTTTTACTATCAAGGAAGCATATTTACCTAACTTGATACAACTATGGTGGATGATGCGAAAATCTACTATTGAGTCGGATGTTAGTGGCAGTGTTGATGTGGAGGCCAGCTCAAAAATAATGATGGAAATCTACTATTGAGTCAGATGTCGAGGTGGCAGTGTTGATGCAAAGGTCTAATGACAAAGGTGGATGCTAAGGTGGGGACAAAGTCCAACCGGCACACACTAGAGCAAACACCAAAGGGCGCTAAAGTCATTTGGCAAAGCCCCTCCCTTCGATGCTTAAATCACTAAGGTATAGTAAAAGTGAAACTAAAGAAAATTGCGAGAGGAAAAGAGATCCGCAAATGATACGCATACATTGGTATTTATAGACATGCAATGAAAGAAAAACTTGCGTAAGTTATGACCACATTCTCCATACAAGTGCTTAGTTGGCCATTAATTCCAAAGTCATGAACGTGTTGGACCACATAGAGGTTGTGGGTCATGTCTGCTTATAGCGGTTACTAAAAGAACTTGGGAACCAAGCTTACTGAACTGCTCAGGGAACTCGGCTGGAGAAGATTTTATCTCGGGAGGTATGCCCCTTAGGTTTTAAGAACAAGTGTGATATGCCGATGTGGTGTGGGACCACATAGGCTTAGCATGTTGATCAGAGGTAAGGTCATTCCCATAGGGTATCTATATCCGTCCATGAAGTCAAGTTGAGGTATATGAAACTTGATAAGGGTAAACCAGACCATGGGCCAAGTTCATCGAACTCGGCCCAAAACCTTAATCGGGTCAATAGGTAAGTTGCCTATTAACAGGGGTTACTAGGCCATAACTACAACCGGCCATATCAATAATCAATAAGATCACAATTGATTACTTCTTTTCCATCTAAAGGTTACATTATTTACTTGATCAATTGTGTGTTGCTTTTATTTTTTCGAAAATTGATTTTGAGTGGTTACCACCAAATCAGAATGAGGTCAGCCTGGAGATGAGTGGAAGGAAAAATTTAAAACTAGAGATGCCTATAATGATGGTTGTTTATGCCATTTAGGTTATCTAATGCCCCTAGCACGTTCATGTGATTTATGAATCACATGCTTAAGCCATGCATCTGGTCTTGTGTAACTTGTGTTGTGGTTTATTTTGATGACATATTAGCAGCAAGAGTGAAGAGGAACATATACATCATCTTAAGGTTTCTTATTTTGAGGCAATAGAAACTTTATGCTAGTCTAAAAAAGTGTGATTTCTTTAAGCCTAGTGTAGTGTTTTAGCGGTATGTTGTTTCAAAAGATGGAATCATGATGAATCAAAGCAAGGTAGAGACTATTCTTAACTTCATAGTATAATGTGAGGAGTTTTTTTACCATGGATAACTTCCTTTTACAGAAGGTGCATCAAGGGTTTGATATATATTGTTGCTCCAATCCCTGAATGTTTGAATATGATAAATTCAAGTGAAGTGAAGTTGATGCTTTCGAGCTACTAAAGAGAAAGCTAACCGAAACTCCTACCCTATTCTTCCAAATTTTGACAAGGTGTTTGATGAGTGTTATTCATGAATGCTTTTTAGTACTATTTTGCATATGTTGTGTTATTTCATGAGCAGGTTTTGCATTCATACATCCTCTTGTTGTTGCTTTCGATAATTTTCTAGTTCGGAGCACTGTTCTTCTTTATTTTCTTTGATATGGCGCAAAGAGGAGCGAAAACAAAGTTCAAAGACCAATTCCCGAGTGCATTTCAGCTGCCACGGTCGTGCCCTATTTTTAGACTTTCCAGCGTGCGCCATGGATAGGTCGTGCCAGCCGGCACGGCCGTGCCAGAATTCTAGATTTTTCCAACGTGCGCCATGGGCAAGCTGTGCCAGCCGCCACGGCCATGCCAGAATTCCAGATTTTTCCAATGTGCGCCACGGGCAAGTCATGCCAGCTGGCACGGCCGTGCCGGCGCCCAAAAGCAGCCACAGCGCCCAACACATAGGCAGGTTGTGCCGACGGGCACGACCGTGTCGGGCGCCTAGAAATCAGGTATAAAAGGTTGATTTGGATCTCAAGCAAGGGGATCTGGGACCGCAGCTCCGCCCCCTTCCTTGGAGAGAGTTCTCCCCTTGAGAGAAACCCTAGAACCACCATCCAAGAGTCGCCGCAATGATCCGTCCACCTCTAGAGCAAGGATTCTTTCTGAAGACATTTTCTGCATCTTGCTAAGCATTTCTTCCTCTCTATTGTTTGTTTTGGATTGTAAGAATGCTTCCATTAACTTTGGTTTGTAATTTCCTTACTTTGAAGTAGTTCTCCATATCTTAGGAGTAGGAAGTAGTTACGATATAATTGTTGATGCATAAATTACGTATTTGCTGATTTTCTCTAATGTATGACATGTTTACTTCATGTTCCAATTCTATGGTGTTTATTGTGTTCTAAGGTATTTGATTGAATGTTTGGGACGTGGAGGATTGATCTCCTTGTAGGGGTGATCACCTAGATTTGTATGACCGTGAAGTCCTTATGACAGGGGTAATCTTTTAAGCGGGCAATCTAGCGTTATCGCCTTGAAAGGAGGTTGATCCACTATAAGAGAGCTACTATCCCGGATCTTAATATATTTACCCCAACTTGTTGTCATTAAATATAGGAGATAAACTAGATAATCGTGGGGCCCTTGTGATAGGGGTAACCCTTTAAGTGAACTTTCTAGCATTATCACCTTGCTAAGACACGACAAGTTTGGGTAAGCACACTAGAAGGATCATCCTTGATTTCTACCAGAAACCTTTGATAGAGTTTTCTACATGTGAGTAATCGTAGAGGCAGGGAGGTTAATTATACGTAGTGTGTCAACAACCATCGTAGCAAAACCGAAATCCTACGATCCTTCCCCCAACTCAAATTTCCCTTATTCACAACTCTCTCAACCCCCTCTCAACTCTCTCTTTAATGCTCAGTTCTCTCTCTCAATTGTTCTTAACTCTCTCTCTACTGCGTTCATGAACTCAACCAATCTACGACGTTCTAGATAACCTACTTTGCAATTCTAACTAGTAATTGATTCACAGTCCTCGTGGGATCGATATTTTTTATTATTCGATGATATTTCGTGCACTTGCGGATTGACACATCAAGTTTTTGGCGTCGTTGTCGGGGACTGTGCCAATTAATATTAGTTGGATAGCAATGTGGTTAATCTAGATTTCTTTTCTTCTTCTCTTTTTCTACATTTTTTTTTGGATAAGCAAGATGGACGCTCAAACTCAATGGTTTGACCTATTGGATGTTGTGAATTTTTTTTTTACTATTATTGTTAGCTTTGTAGTGTAAGATGGCATGATGTCGAAAATTTCCCAATACTTTTAGACCCTGCATATAGAGTACACGGAGAAAAATGAGGTATCCTCCCTGACTACATTCAATGGTCACAACAACTGTATTGTGAGATGTGTGAAGCAATAGGACATACAATCGATATTTGCAGCAAGTTTTGCAACTTACAAATCAAGTGAAAAAATTGTATAGCAATTCAAAACAACCGGAACAAAGAGGATGAAGCCACTCAGAAACCACATAAAGAGGAGCTCGAGGAATACGAAATTGAGACTATGACAAGGGAGTGCATTACTTTAATTCAATTACCTCCAAACCTCGAGGATCCAAAAGAAATTTTTCTACCCATATCTGAACCCATGTTC
The DNA here is from genome assembly GCA_038050645.1 of Hedychium gardnerianum. Lineage (NCBI taxonomy): Eukaryota > Viridiplantae > Streptophyta > Magnoliopsida > Zingiberales > Zingiberaceae > Hedychium > Hedychium gardnerianum. Next base: position 2,437,860 of record JBBUKS010000113.1, on the reverse strand, counting down.
GATAATTTACTCTCTTTGGTGATTGGTGATTGTAAAATTTTATTTGATATATCTAATGCTACTAATGAACTTTTTCTTGAGCATGTTTGTGGTAGGAAATATTTTTCACAGCAATCACATAAACGACCTCGTGATGAGCCTTTGAGGATTGAGCATAATTAATGAAAGGCCAAGAACTCTTGGCAAGAAAGTTCGGAGGTATCTTACTCCGGCAAGAGCGAGGTTTAAAAGACACTTCGTCGATAAACCTAATAAGGGGTCGAGCTAATGACCATAAACAAGCGCTTCTTGAGAGGCAACCCAAGTTTCTCTTTTTCTTTTCATTTAATTTTTTCTTTGTTTTGTAGTTTTTAATATTTTGTTTTGTTTCATTTCAAGGATCAGCGATCGCCACAGGCGTGGAGAGCTTTCCAGTGATGTGTACAAGTGTTTTCGGTCGGGTCCCAATTTTGTGGAAGGAAACACAGTCGTGCCTCCTTGGCACGGTCGTGTCTGGTATGGATTTTGATTCTGTGGCCAACAACATGGCCATGTCAAAATGACACGATCGTGTCCCACTGCAGACAATTTTTGAAATGGCTATAACTTTTCATCTAGGATGAGTTATGGGGGGTACAATCACTCAAATCGAAGATCTTTCGAAGATATACGATTTGGTACCAAATTCAAAATGTATTAACCCAGTTTCAGACCCGAAAAATGCCATTGAAGAGACCTTTCAGAAATCTGGAAGACCGACAGTCGATTGACTTATACTATTGGCATGCATCACTTGGTAACCTCCCTAACTTCCCTCTTTTTCTTTCTCCCCCTAGTAAATTTTTGTCGACAATGAAAGATTCAAGTCTGAGGGTTAGTTTAGCAAATTTGTTGGTATTTAGTTTAGTTTTGTTAGTATTGTCATCCTTTGTTGCATAATAAATCATGTTTGCATCTCATTCATTTGCTTATTCCTTATAACACTAAACTACATGATAGATTCTGTGTAGTTGTGATATTCTTGCTAGTATGCTTAGTGAGCTATTTTCTTCTATTCGTAGTAGCATGAAGTGAGCAATACTTTTACCGTGCAAGTTTAGGTGTTGGCCTAGTTGTTTAGGATCTCTTTACACTTATGCTTAACTTTGATAGCTGATATAACCGAAAATAGTCATGATTCATAGAATAGGATTAGTACTTTTGTTTCGTGACCCTTCAACTATATTTTGGTTACTGGATAAACTCGGATCAGGGTACTCATTTAAAAAAAAATCAAAATCCTAGAAAAAGAAAAAAAAATAAGAGAGAAAAAATTTGTTCAAGTGTTGCACTTTGCAAACACTTTGCGGAAAATAAGGATGGGATAAAAAAAATAGTTGTCATGAGTGAAAACTAATAAGAGGTACCCCTTTGAGACCGAGTTAGATTATTGGGGAAATACCTATTTCATTTCTCTTAATACCGAGGAATCCTTGAGACCTTGTGTAGATGTGCATAGCACTTTTGAGGGGAAGCATTAGGAATACGATTAGATGACGACTTGACTAGGACTAGAAGTTGATACTTGAAAATGTTAAGTCACTTTTTGCACTAAGTACAAAGAACTTTCGCTTAGGCCACACTAAAATAATTCAGTTGTCTTGCTCATTAATGAAACTAAATAATGAGATTAGACTGTTTCACTAGGGATTATGATGCATTATTCGCACACATAAGTCTAGAGTGTAATTTTTGCTTGAGGACAAGCAAAAGTTAAATATGGGGTGTGATGTGGTATTCATGCATGCTTTTTAGTACTATTTTGCATATGTTTTGTGTTATTTCATGAGCAAATTTTGCATTTATACATCCTCTTGTTGTTGCTTTCGATACTTTTCTAGTTCGGAGAGTTGCTCTTGCTCTTGTTTATTTTCTTTGATAGGGCGCGAAGAGGAGCGAAAACGGAGTTCAAAGGTCAATTCCCATTCCAGCCACGGTCGTGGCCATCCTGGAGTGGTCGTGCCCCATTTTCAAACTTTCCAGCGAACGCCATGGGCAGGCCATGCCAGCCAACACAGCCGTGTCGCCGCCCAAAAGCAACCACAGCGCCCGACACAAGCAGGTCGTGTCAGCCAGCACGGTCATGCCGCCACCCGAAAGCAACCACAGCACCCGACACAGGCAGATCGTGTCGACAGGCACGGCCATGTCAGGCTCCTGGAAATCAAGTATAAAAGGTTGATTTGGATCTCAAGTAAGGGGATATGGGACCAAGGGCTCCGTCCCTTCCTTGGAAAGGGTTCTTCCCTTAGGAGAAACCCTAGAGCCACCATCTAAGAGTCGTCGCGACGATCCGTCCACCTCCGGAGCAAGGATTCCTTCCGAAGACATTTTCTGCATCTTGCTAAGCATTTCTTCCTCTCTATTCTCTGTTTGGATTGTAAGAATGCTTCTTTCATGGTCTTTGGTTTGTAATTTCCTTACTATGGAGTATTATTCAGATCTTAGTAGGAAGTAGTTACGATGTAATTGTTGATGCATAAACTACATATTTGTTGATTTTCTCTGATGTATGACAAGTTTACTTCATGTTCCAATTCTGTGGTGTTTATTGTGTTCTGAGGTATTTGATTGAATGCTTGGGATGTGGAGGATTGATTTCCTTGTAGGGGTGATGACCTAGATTCGTATGACCGTGGAGCCCTTGTGACAGGAGTAACCCTTTAAGCAGACAATCTAGCGTTATCGCCTTGAATGGAGGTCAATCCGCCATAAGAGAGCTACTATCTCGAATCTTAATATGTTACCCCAACTTGTTATCATTAGATATTGGAGATAAATTAGATCGTATGACCGTGGGACCCTTGTGAAAGGGATAACCCTTTAAGCGGACTTTCTAGCGTTATCACCTTGCTAAGACGCAACAAGTTTGGGTAAGCACACCGGAAGGATCATCCTTGATTTCTACTGGAAACCTTTGATAGAGTTTTTTACATGTGAGTAATCGTAGAGGCACGGAGGTTAACTATACGTAGTACGTCAACAACCATCGTAGCGAAACCGAAAGTCTAGAATCCTTCCCTCAACTCAGATTTCCCCAACTCTCCCTCTCTCAATTGTCCTCAACTCTCTCTCGATAATCTACTTTGCAATTCTAACTAGTAAGCGATTCACAGTCCTCGTAGGATCGATATCTTGTTATTACTTGACGATATTCCGTGCACTTGCGGATTGACACATCAGTGTTCAAGGTTGAAAAGGATTCTTCTAATACGGGTATTAGTGTTATTTTGAACCAAGAAGTAAAATTTATTTCCTTCTTTAATGAGAAGATGAATGATGCAAGGAGTTGGTATTCTACCAATGATAAGGAGTTTTATGTCATTTATAGAGACTTATTCCATTAGAGTCAGTATCTTCTCAAGGCACTAAAGTTTATTAATCACCAGCACAAGTTAAACGAAACATGGAGCTTGGGTAAACTTCTTGTTATCTTATAACTTTATTATCAAGAACAAATCTAGTGTTCAAAATGTGGTTGTTGATGCTTTTGAGTAGAAGGCATGCCTTATTATTAGCCATGGAGGCAGAAGTGGTTAGTTTCTAGGGCTTTAAGGATCTTTACAAGGACAGTGTGGATTTAGGCTCAATTTGGCAAAACTGCAAGTCAAGCGCTTTTTCTACAATATTCATTCCTTGATATTCTTTTTTTTGGGGCTAATGCTTTGTGTGCTCCATTTTGTTCTTTGAGACAAACGATACTAGCTAAAGCTCATGGTGGTGTTCTAGGTGGACATTTTGGTCGGGACAAGACTCTCGCTCTTGTTTAATCTAATTTCTATTGGCCAAAGATTTTCAAGGATGTGGAAAGATTTGTGAATAAATGTCGAGTGTGTCATTAGGCCAAAACAGAAGTCAAATTTCTTGTTTGTACACTCTAGTGTCAGTTCCTAGTGCTCCATAGGAGGATGTGAGTCTTGACTTCATTATGGGACTGCCACGAACTCAAAGGAACAAGGATTCTATCATAGTTATTGTTGATATATTTTCAAAGATGTCTTGCTTTGTTCACTGCAACACAAATAATGCATCTCATATTATTGATTTGTACTTCAAGTAAACTGTGAGATTGCATGGCATCCCAAGAATTATGATGTATGATCAAGATTCAAGTTTCTTAGCCTTTTTTGGAGAATGTTATGGAGGAAGTTGGGTACCTCACTAAATTTCAGTAGCTCTCATCATCCACAAACCGATGGGCAAACTGAGTAAACATTAGAAGCTTGGGAAACTTAATTAGAAGCTATGTTGGTAAAAACATCAAGCAATGGGATCTCATTCTTCCACAAATTGAGTTTGCCTACAACCATACCATGCATCATAGGATTGGTAAGAATCCTTTTGAGGTTATTTATGGTGTTAATCTTACTACTCCTTTGGACTTAGTTCCTCATTCTATAACTACGCAATTCACTGGAGATGCTTATGAAAGAGCTAAGCAAATAAAGAAGTTGCACAAAAGTGTTAAGGCAACGATTGAGAAGAAAAATAAGAAGTGCATGCAAGTTGCCAACAAACACAAAAAGTGTGTGGAATTTAATGAGGGTGGTTTAGCCTCTATTCACCTAAGGGAGAAGAGATTTTGTTTAAGGTAAATTTAGAAAATTGAAACCAATGTTCAAAATCTCGAGGCACGTGGAATTTCAATCTTTAACTCGAGCGATACTATTTCAGTACCGTATCGACGTTCCAATACATGATGTCAGTAATGGATTGAAGATAGAAAGAGGAAGGGGGATGGAGAAGAGGAAGGAGGCATTATCTATGTTGAGTAATATTGCGTTTAGGTAATTTATTATAACAATACATTTCGACTGTTCCACCTGGCACGATACGAGATTTCAAACCATTGTTGAAACCAAAGGCAAATGATCCATTTAAGGTACTTAAGAGAATTGGCAAAAATGCTTATGAGATCCAACTATAGTGTGTCCCCAAAGTTCGATGTGGTTGACTTTTATTATGGAGCAAACGAAGACTTGGGGACAAGTCTTTTTCAATCCGGGGAGATTGAAATAGGAGTTAGAATGTGCTACAACCCACTCTTGTGAATCTTGTTGAACCTATGGTATCGTCTACAACTCATGAACCAAATAAGTTGCAAGCACAATTTGGTTGAGTAGCTTAAAGAGTTAAGTAGCATTTAGAATATTTCTTGAAACGAGGCAAAGTAAGGGTTAAGGGGCATGCGGATTTGGAAACAAGTCAAAGCATTTTCCAAAATTTAAAGGGGCTGGAATTCCAGTTGTTTAGTTGTCTGTCTTGGGGTCTTGGGTGAAACCCGTTGTTGTTTGTTTAGTAGTCTGTAAAATTGGTAAAAAGGTCTAGGCACTTTGAAAGGTTAACTTTCTTTATTGCTTTCAAGAAGTTTCACCAGTGAGCCTCACCTATTAGGAAGCCTTAGAATAGATGTTCTTAGGTCTACTCCGGTACCTTCAGGTTTTATACTTAACTTTTAGCTATTTAGCTACCTTACTGACCAGGCAGCATAAGATTTATGACCCTTAAACACCAACAGTTCTTCTTCTTCCTTAGATAGTTATCTTTCTACAGTGATCCTGTATACTTGGATAAGGGCTAAGGATTCTTGAGTTCAGAAAGCTATAGAGAAAATCCGAGCCTTTTCAGGCCTAGACAAGTTTATTAAGCTATCATTTCTTAGTACAAGACAAACAAAGTAGTTCAATATTAGACAACCACGGTAGTGACAGACTGAATTTACAAAGTAAGAGCCTAGGAAATTAGAAAGCAGTAAAGGCTTAAAAAGAGAGAGAGAGAGGATTACAAGCTTTGGGTTGTTCTGCTAGATGATGAAGCACGCAGGCTTCATGAGGGGTTTTATAGAGGAGAAAAGCAATCCAACTAAGGATGCATTATTGCTTCTTAGTGTCTTCTACGTCAGAGTGCAATAGTGGGGAATCTTTTGAGTGGAGGGATGAGTCAGAGTGCTAAGTCATTGTTGCTGGAACCTTCTAGGTGGAGTGCTGAGTCATTGTTTACTGTTTATCTGTAGTGGAGTCCTTCTATAAGTAGTTGGGCGGAAAGGAAAGTTAGTGGCCTCAAAAAGTATCTTTAAGTCATATCTCTCTTTAAGTCATATCTTCATCATGTTATTGAGATTGGCTTCTTCTGCAGAGCCCATGGATCATGGTAAAGTTGATACTGAAAGTGGAGAGGGCGTTTTGTTTTTCTGTGAAGCATACCAGGCTTTAGTTTTCTTTTGATAAAACTGACAAAGAGCTTCATGTTGGGTGGAATATTTGAACGGAAAGAAACTAGTTCCCAGTTCTTTAGGCCAATATATTTTCTCAGTGATTTCATTCTTCATCGAAATATAAGATCCAATTTTGTTCTAATTTGTGGTGTTTCTTGTCAAAGGTTTCATATTTGACTAAATCATCAGTCGTGAGATGACTGGCGGCTTTATTGGGCATGTATACATATTCATCTAAGTCTCCAAAAAACATGGTTACTTTAGATGACTTGTGCATTAAGTTGAAATGATCTGCATCATTACTGGCTAATTGGATTTTTCTTTATTGTATCAGTCTTATATGTTTGGTTCCTATTTGTTTTAACAAACTTATAGCCTTATTTTCTTGTCTAAGAATCAAATTTAATGGTTCTATATCCTTCAAAGTTTCTTCTTCTGTTGTATGAGAAGTAAAAGGCTGATATCGAAAGATTCTGATCGATAACTTATCATGTATATCTTTGTAAATAATTGAGGATGTTGGTTTGAGTGTTAAGTCAGGATTCTCAAGACTGATTGTCCATTCAAATCCTACTAAAGTCTCATAATTGAATTCTCTTGGTTTAAGAAAATGTATGACTTTCAAAGTAAGAGCTTCTATCATGTCTGTGACTGTGATTTTGAAATGGTTATGTATATGATTTATGATTTTTCCTAGGAAAATGATATCCAGTTGAATATTATCTCCATGGAATTGCCCATAACCTTTAGCTTGAACATGTATTTTAATATGTTTCACAAAGTCTCTTATGGTGATATTAAAATTTGGACATAAGTAGGTAATGCCTATGTTAGCATTATGTCTACCTCAATAAGTCCTATTATTGTGTTTTCTTTGTCTAAGAGACGTGAATCATATAAGACAAGTAACACTTTTCCTCCTAATCTTTCTCTAGTAAGTCCTCTTAAGCCAAAAACTATCAATCCTAAATGTATATAATTATGTTTGCGATTGAATAGTAATCTAGCTGATTCATCAGTCATTAAGTTAAGTCTTACTTCTCCCCCATATGGGAGGTGGAGTGATTCCTGTCTATGATGTCTAAACACAGAAGTAGAAAAATTAAGTATTCCTTGGTTGTATAGTCACTTAGGATTAAGAGCATTTAATTGCTCATTTGAAAATATATTCAAATCTTGTTCAATGTCTATAAGTTCTTCTGACCGAAGATTAGAAGTATTAGAAAAACTATTTCTTCTTGTAAGCATAGTGTCTAACCAGGAAGAGGTGTTGGTTTTAGTTTGTCTCCTTATTATTTGTGAGGAACCAATAAATGGTTCTGTTTGAGTTCTTGTTAGACTCATGGTAAGTTAAAAACTTATAAGTTTCTTGAGGTTTCTTGTGAAGAGGTTTTCCTAA
>JBBUKS010000113.1:2407481-2421404 GCA_038050645.1 Hedychium gardnerianum | reverse complement strand
AAATAAAAATTGGATCAAGTTCAAACTAATCTAAGTTATGATCGAACCAAATTTAAGGTTTAAACGGGTACAATCGGTTTAAAATGAATTATGATATTTTTGAGAAAATCTTCTCTTTCATATTTTTTTTCTTTTCTCCCTACACATGTTGCAATGCCTGTTGTGTCATACGCCACCACCATGCCTTCACCCATACCTCTCTTTTATTTTTCCCTTCTTTTTTTTCCCATTTCCTTCTTTTCCTTATCTTCTCAGATGATAGTAAACTTGTAGTTTTTTCCTCTCCTCTTCTTAAGCACAAGAGCTTTTTTTTCTTCTCTGTTCTCTTCTCCAGCAAGCAATAATGATGCTACTACCCTCTTCTAGCAACAAAAGCAGCCCTTAGTCCTCGCATCTTCTTCCTCTTCTCGTGCTTTTTAGGGTTTTGTTGGTACCGCAAGAATAGTCATGTTTTGCTTCTTCCTCCCTATCTTCTATTCTCTTTTTTTTCCTTAAAAGTGACGGTTTTCCTTTTATTTTTTCCAGCGAGCAATCCTTTACAAATAACTCTTTTTCTCCTTTGTCCAACAATAGCGAAAAGAAGTAAGTTGTTCATTTCTTCTTTTATATTTCATTAATTGAAGGAGAATTATAAAGTATAAATTTTATTTTATTAGGTTGTTAGTTAGGATGATTATTTAAATCAGAATGGAAGTCTCATATATATATATATATGCAAGAATGTTAATATTATGAGGAAGTGAGATTACAAATAATTTTTTAACTTTGAGTCATAAATAAATTATGAGGATCAACAGATCATTGTTTCAACTAGAACCAAGGTTCAGGCTAAAAATTTTGAATTTATGTTCGTTTTCAATTTTTTAAATTTGAAATATAGGATTTTAGATTGTAAAAATTAATCTATATTAATATTTAAAATTTTCAAAAATCATCCCTCTGATTGTAAATTTTGATTATGTCACTGGCTTTATTGTTACACCATAGCTCGGGACACCTTAATGCATTTTTTTAAATAATTTAAATATTTAATTTTTTTAACTGAATAATTAAAAGAACCCGATCCACCGAAATTTCCCACCTTGATGCATCACGTGGAGAAGCTCATGATCTCCATGAACTCATTAATTGCGGCAAGCAATGACTAGAATGACTAGAGTGGAGAAGGAGATGTTGAAAGATTTTTTTTTTCAAAGATAGAAATAAAAAAAGTTATGACACTATCATTTTAAGCAAGTTGTTATCTGTTATATCAATATGCTGTTTTGTTTTTTTATTGAAATGTCTGTACACTCCAATAGATCACTACCATTTGCATCTCGAATTGGATTAAAAGTTGTTTGTCATAAATTTCTAATGTGTCACATGCTTGACCGCATAAAGAAATATTCTCAAGTTGCACAAAAATACTACCATTTCATTACATTAGTGCTCAAAAGTTTTAAAGAATTTTTCTATTCATCATTTTCTTAGTAATCACTTTCTCCCTTGGCTTAACATTTCTTTGTCTTTCAGAAAGGAGACAATTATTGATAGGGTATATAAAATTTTGTCTCTATTAGTAGAATTATCCTTTGATCAAGGTTAGAGATGGTATAATAAATAGATCAGGTTAACTAGATATTTGATATAAGAACAAGTTCAAATAGATTATAATTAACTAAGCATTTAGTAGATGGAAAGTTTAAATGAGTCAGTAGACTAAACACTCAACAATAAAAAAGTTTAACGAGAAGTTAGCATAAAAAATTCTAAGTAAGTTATGGAAAATCGTGTAAGCGAGGAAGTCTAGACAAATTAATGAATGGTTGGATGTTTGCTAACAAGTTAAAGAGAATTAGATGTTAGATAGATGATGATAATTCAAGCAAATCGTGATGGATTTGATGTTTGGTAGTGAAGGAAGTTCTAATATGTCAAGGGAAATCGTATGTTAGGCAAGTGATAGAACTCCAAGCAAATCATGGAAAACCATATGTTTAACCGTGATAAAATCTCAACAAGTCAATGAAAATTGAATGTCAAACAAGGTTGAAGTTTTAGAGGAGTAAACTTTAGGCATTAGAAGTTTTAACAGAATAAGGATGACTTGTAGTTGGGCAAGTGGAAGTCATATAGGTTTAGGTTGGCTAAATATTGGGCAATAGTTGAAGTCCCAAAAATAAAGAGTATCTAGACAAGGAAGGTCTTGATAGATTGAAATCAAATACATACTAGGCAAGGATGAAGTCAATGACTGATACTAGGAAAATGAGGATGTTCTAGAGACATGAAATCTTTTGACACAGTATAAAAATATTGAATTAGGTAGCATCAAACTTGAAGTGATTAATTCGATCTCACGAAAGTTTATCATCGATTGCTAGGATATATCGGAAAGCGCTCACGGTGGGCAGCCTAGAAGCCCAACATCTTGTAGTTGCGCTCCCCATTTGGAGAAAGAATCTCTATAAATGTGTTGTAGCTGGGGATCGAACCACGGGTGTATGAGTGACAACTTGGTGCCTTTCCGCTGCACCATAGAGGGGCATCTTTTGACACAATATAAGTGGCAAAAAGCCCAGCACCCCCGTCAGTCCATCCCAGGACTAATGCAGAGGAGATAAATCATGGTGACTGAGGAGACAAGTGGATGTGGGGGTGAGCTACACATGGTGCAAGAATTTATGCCCCGCCAGCCCCGAGATTCGACCCCTCGACCTCAAATGACAAACTTTCATTACTTACCACCTCAGCTATGTCCATGGGAACATCTTTTGACACAATATAAAATGATGAACTAGGTAACATGCGAACCTAGAGCGACCAACCTGGCCCCACAGAAGTTTTCCATCTGTTCTCATGGTAAATCAGGAAGCGCTCGTGGTGGACAACTCAAAAGTTCAGCATCTCTTGGTTGCGCATCCCATTTGAAGAAAAAAATTCTGTAAATGCGTCATAGCTGAGGATCAAACTGTGAATATTTGGATGATAACTTGAATGCTTTACCATTATATCATAGCCCTAGGAGCATCTTTGATACAATACAGATTCAATTTGAAATTGTTGAAATCAGAGTCTCAATCGATTCGTAGGTAGAGTGGAGCATTGACCGATAAATGCAAAACCATGAATTTGTGATTTGGTGAGATTTAGGGTATGGAGTAGTCAATTGATAAGTTTGGGAGAGTCCGTCGAAGAACCCAAACCCACAAAAGACTATTAAGAAATGTAAGTTTTTGGAGCAATCAATTAATATGAATATCAGTCGACTATAGAGTAGTCGATTGATCAGTCAATTGATGGTCAAGCAGAAGCAAACAACAGATTCGTTTCTATTGAACAATTGATGAAAATTGTCGCTCAATTAACTGATCAATTAATTAAGCATCAAGCAGAAGCAAACAACAAGAATTCCCTTTATTAAATAGTCGATTAGTCATAAAAAAGAAGTGTGTAATAGGGATCTCAATCATAATTATCTCCGTTCAATAATTGACTAATGTTAAAAAAAATAATGATGTAATAATTAAATTTAATTAAAAATTTTAAAATTTAAATATTAGTTATAATATATTATAGGAGATTTTCCTTTTAGTGAGAAACAAATCTAAAAATATTGACCCTTGAATAGACATCTATTAGCGCTTCTCGATTTATTCTGGTAATCGATGAATTTTTTTTATAAAATCCTTCATGATTAATCGATTCTAAGAGCTAAGATGAATTAACAAAAAAACGAACAATAGGAATGTTGTCTTTTTTTTGGTATTAGGTATCTAAGCTTCAGCGTGATTAATCCTGAGGATGATTAATTTAGTTTCATAGAATTTTTTTTATTAATCATCAAAATAAATAAATCATATATGAAAGTCCATCCTAATCATTAATATTTTTAGATTCACTATTTATTAAGAAAAAAATTCACTATAATATATCTTAACAATCTCTCAAACTATATATGGCTAATTTATTATTGGAGATCTACCTAAGTTATCGTTTGGGTAATTTTTGTAAAAAAAATAGAAACAAAAAGAAGAAAGAGAAAGAAAACACAAAAATTAATTTTGATTAAAAATATTATGTATTTTAAATAAGAGATGGAGAATTTAATGTTGCTATTTTTTTTTTGTTGTCGTTGATAATTTAAATATTTAATTTTTTGAATCGAATAATTTTAAAGATAATTGATTTGATCTTATGAAAACTTTCCACTAATTATTAAATAAATCAGAAAATACTTGTAAAGGTCCATTTAAGTGGCTAGTATTTTTAGAATTGTCGTCTTATGAGAAAAAAATTTCTATGATGTATCATAATTAAGATTCTATGTATGATTAATCATTTAAAACCATAGTTAGAATTAATGTTGCTATTGATTAGTCAACTGATATCATAATAGGAAACTATTGTGAAAATAAATCAAAGCGACAACATGTGAGTTTAGATCCAATTTCATAGAAGATTTCAAAAAAGTGTTGCTACATGAAACAAGCAAAACAAGATTCTTATGGTATAATCTTTACTAGGTTGTTTTTAATCTTTGTATTCTGCCTTCAAAAAGATAGAGGAAAACAGATAGTAAAATTTTAAGAGTAATATGCCGACCAATTATAAATCGTGGTATAAGAACTAGGATTAAACTGAGTCAAATTTTATGATGTTTATCAAATTATTAAAATAATTGTTCAAGTTTAGTTAGATTTTTCTTTTATGAATTTAAACTTGGTTTAAGTTTAACTTGAACTTGATTCGTTTATAAATTATTGAACTCTCAATTCAAACTTATTTAATTGTTTAAAACTATTATATTTTAAGTTTATGTAATTGATTATTAAACTTGATTATTAAATTTAACAATATAAACTTATTTATTTATTTTAAAATTTTATTTATTTATTTAACTTGTTAATAAATTTTTTATTAATAAATATTATTCATAAATATTATTCACGAATATTAATGAATTATTCAAATTTATTCATTTAATTGATATTAAATAAACACATTTTTATCAAATTACACATCAAATTTATTGTTTAATTCATTTATGGCTTCAATAAGAACCAAGAGTTCCAAATCACATAGAAATTAATTTATAATTGTATTTGTTTGTGTTTTCGTACATTTCTATTGCATATTAATATGATCATAGTAGCAAAAGACAAAACGTTCGTCTCTAATACCCGTCAATTCATCCCAGGATCAACTCGAAAAAAATAAATCACAATGCCTAATTTACTAATCCGAATAGTGATTAATGCACGAGGAAGAACAAGAACCTAGCCACTAGTCAGGATTTGATCTTTAAACCTCATAATGACAATGTCCCATACATTAACCATTAGCGTGGGAATTATATTAATTTGATCACAGGCAAATATAAACGAAGTTGAGCAAAGGACAATCATATTAATACTCATACAAACAGAACTCTTGCATTGTACATCCCTACCAAGGATTTCAGAAGCTTAGCTGGTTGAGACATGGCCAACTTTCATGGATACCAAGCACCAAGACAACAATGCATTCAGAATATTGTATATATCACAAGCTAAATCACCAGCATCATCCATGGCTATGTAGTTGGGTGGCCTCAGAAGCTATGTAGTTGAGTAAGCATCGACACCAGCTCGTCGCTGGATGGCCGGTCGGCTGGCAAATCTGACATGCAGACAATAGCAATTCTGATTGCCATCAGCATCTCTTCTTCCTCGAGCTCTTCCCCTAGCATAGCCTCGTCCAAGGCCTGTCGTGCCTCTCCGACTTGTTGCAGATGCCTGATCCATCTTCCCAAGCTGCCTCTCCCTGTTTCTCCGGCAAAGAACGGGTCGGATGGATCTTTTCCGGTGAGAAGCACGCCGAGGATCATCCCGAAGCTATATATGTCACTCTTCTCTGTGTACCTGAGGAAGGCAAGAACCAAATTTACAGATGGTATAATCACTGAATCATGGCTTAGAAGTTCAGATGAGGATCGATCGTACCTGCAACTTTGGAAACACTCTGGGGCGGCGTAGTAAGCGGTGCTCGGTGCGTCCATGCGAGAGTTTGCGAGCATTGCCAGTCCAAAGTCTGCTAGTCTTGGCTCACTCCCTTCCTCGAGCATCACATTCGACGGCTTCAAGCTGTAGTGCAGAATTCTCCGGCGACACTCGAAGTGGAGGTACCTTAGGCCCTTGGCTATGCCGACGGCGATGCGATGCCTGACGTCCCAACCGAGTTTCAGCTGATCCGCGCGCATCTTTACCATTGCCTCCTCCAAGCTTCCTCCGGCGAGGTCGTCGTAGACCAGCCACACGTGCTCCTGCTCTCGGATATACGCCCTCAAGCTCATCACGTTCCGGTGCTTCACCCTCGCGAGCAGTTCGAGCTCGTGCTGCACTCTGCGCTTGTGGGAGTCGGAGTTCGCCGGCGGCCCGGCGTCGGTGGCGCCCAGCAGGAGCCTCTTGGCCGCCACGGTGAGCCCGGAGTCGTCGAGGACGAGGCGGTAGTACTTTCCGTTGGGAATCGACTGGGCGTCGGCGGATAGGGCGGATTGGAGGGCTTTGGAGGAGATGGCAGGGGAAAAGACGACGGGGCCTTTGAGAATGGGCGGACGGCAGGCGCAGAGGAGGAGGAGGCGGACGGAGAGGAGGAAGAGGAGGGAGGCGACGAAGCCGGTGAGAGAGCCGAAGAGGGCGCCGAGGATCATCCGGCGAAGGCGGCCATTGTGGGCGAATTTGGGCGGCGCCTTGGAAAGGGGAGAAGCCGCCGGCGCCTCGGAGTGCGGAACTTGCGCGAAGGCTACGATGGTGAACAAGGCGAGGAAGACGAGGGAGAGGATTTTGCTAGGGTTCTTGCCACCCATAGGGAAAACCACCAAAATACCTGCAACTGCAAGGAGAAAGAGCTCCAAACAACAAGTTTCCCCAAGATCGAATTTTTACCACTGATTCTGAAGCAGAGCGAAGCCACAGAAGAGAGAAGAAGAAGAACCAGAGATGACAAACAAAAATCCAAGCAACAAACTCGAACTAAGAGGCGACTAGCTTCCTTTGACTCGCCGGCGATCATAATGAAGCAACGACAAAGGAAGACGATGACTCGCACAGACTGAGAGAGAAGAAGAAGAAGAACCAGAGATGACACACAAAAATCCAAGCAACAAACTCGAAGAGGCGACTAGCTTCCTTTGACTCGCCGGCGATCATAATGAAGCAACGACAAAGGAAGACGATGACTCGCAGAGACTGAGAGCGCTCCCCGAGTGATAAAAATCTCGCCTTTTCTTTACCCTTAAAACCCTTCAACATTCTCCACGAGCTCCAACATTTCTCTCCCTCGAGGGAACACAGATAAAAGCGCTCATCGCTGAAAGCAGATGAAAAAGCACAGATAGATAGATAGAGAGAGAGAGAAGAGGGGCGGTAAAAGAGAAAGCGTATGGGTTTGCGTGTTATTTGTCTGTGTTTTTTTTATCTCGTGAGCCATGGCAGATTCTGCTGCTTTTTTTCTTTGTTTTATTTCATGATCGATTAAATTCTTCAATCTCTCACTGGAACGAAGACAATTAATGCATGCATTTAACTTTCTTCGTGCGTAATTAGGACGGTAAATGAGTTATCGAACTAAATTTTAAGATATTCAAGATTATTTAATAAAATAATTGAGTTAAGTCCGTTTAAAATAATCAAAATTTTAAAATAGTTATTTAATTTTAATTTGATTTATTTATGGGCTTAAGTTTGATCTGTACTTGATTTATTTAAATATTATTGAATTTTTAATTCAAATTTTAATTATTTAAAAATTTAATTTTATTTGATTAATTATTAAATTTGATAATATAAAATATTTTAAACTTGTTTGATTTTTATTTTTTTAAAAAAATATTTATTTAATATATTAATAAGAGTTTGATTCACGAATGTTCTTCGTGAATATTATTTATGAATATTATTTATGAACATTCATGAATATTTTTTATCACATAATGATAAATGATGGAATGCTTAGGGACATGACGTGATGATAAAAAATACGTTTAATTACTAATAAAATTGAGGCATCACATTATAAATCATCGTGCTTCTTAAATTTGTTTAATGGGCAGAATATATGACCGAACTGAATCACTTATACTAAGATTAATTTAATTATAAAATCTGAATATTAATATATATAAAGAAAATAATAAATAATAAGATGGACTCCCTAAGTCAGTCGAATTTCACCTATAATACCTTATATTTAAGAAGTTTAAATTACTTATAACATTTGACTATCCATCCTAATTCCTAAGTCGGCATCAATCGTCTGAATTAATCGGATAATAAATGATTTGATTTTGATTTTCTTTGTTTTAGGCTGCTGCTCTGCTTTGGAATCGGGGAGTTGCGTTGGGCCACAGACACCAGCGACCAAACTGACAGCGACCAAACGTCTTCCCTCTCTTTTTATCATAATTTCTTCAAATTATTCAAATTGGGCTGCTGCACTGCAGGCGCGGCGTTCAAAATAAGTAGGACAAAATTTCAAAAACTGTCTCAAATTATATAAATTATTAAAAAGATTTTTTTTAAAAAAAAATCATAAAATATTTTATTTAAAAAATATCTTTATTTTGTAATAACTATTTTAACATATAAAAATTATTCTATAATTACTATGACATATAATATCTAATAAATACTATTATAATATTATAATACTACTTAATAACTTCTATGTGTAATAGTTATCTAAATAATTATTATAATTATTTTAAAATGATTTTAACTAATTTAAAATTATTTTGATGAAGATTAAATAATTTTTGAACAAGTTAATAAAGAGTATTCTTATACAATAATATTTGAATATTTGAAATTTAAAATTGAAAATTTAGTTATAATTATCGATAATTATTATAATAATATTAAAATAGAAGGATATTCTCGAGACCTTGATGATTTACATAATTTAAGAGATCTTTTTAATTTTTACTACTTTTAAAAATAGTTTAAAAATACCCTTATTTACAATGATATTTTAACAATTACGATGTTAAATTTAAAACTTAATATAATACTGTTATAATATTATAGTAACTATTTACTAATTTTTACAACGGTATAGTAGTTACTAGTCATAATTATTATAATAGTATTAGATGTAAGAAATAATATTATAGTAACTACTTAATAATTTTTTTAAAAAAAATAATAATGGTGAAATAATATTCTCGAAATAAAAACATATGATGGATCATCTTTTGATTTGTTTTTTTAAGAGATATACTTTTAATGATTTATATAATTTGTGATTTTTGCCCAAATATATATATAAATGATACTTTGCCTAATTGCTCGCGCAACAAGGCACGACTTTCACTATAGCAGTGCCTCATCAATTTTTTCAATAATTTTTTACCATAGCAACGCCCCATCAAAATTTTAAAAAAATCACACATCTATCCCTCCAGTACAATATACTAACACATGCATTATCTCTTACATAGTTGTAGCAGCTACAGTTTTGTAACTGCTACAACTATAATTATTTTTCATATTGTAGCAGCTACGATTTCGTGTAGCTGCTATACAGTTGTAATAACTATGAAATCATAATTGCTACAACTGTATAACTGCTACAACATGTATAACTGCTACAACTGTGTAGCTGCTACAATTGTACAGTTGTAGCGCTACAAAATCATAACTGCTACAACTATATAGCTGCTACAACATGCGTAGCTACTACAATTGTGTAGTTGCTACAATTATGTAGCAAACTTTCGAAGGTCATAACTTTTAACTTGGATATCAGAATGAGACAATCTTTTTTTTTTTTTAATTATAGATCTTTGAACGAGTTTCGATTCAAAAAAAAGATCGTCTCATTTTGATATCTGAGTCAAAAATTATGACATTCGAAAATTTACTATACAGTTATATCAGCTATGATTTTGTAGTTGCTATAACTATATAGCAGCTACGAAATCGTAGCTGTTATAACATGAAAAATAATTGTAATTGTAACAGCGCTACGAAATTGTAGCTGCTACTACTGTGTAGGAGGTAATGCATGTGTTAGAAGTATGCATGTGTCAGAAAGACGATGCATGTATATTGTACAGGAGAGACATATGTGTAATTTTTTAAAATTTTGACAAGGCACTACTACGGTAAAAAAATTATTAAAAAAATTGATGGGGCACTGCTACCGTGAAAGTCATACACAAGCATGCACGAGCAGTTGAGCAGGATATAAGTTCATATATATATATATATATACACACGACGTTTTTATCCTAGGCGGCAGCTATGGGCGGCACTCACGACGGCGGAATTTGGTGATTTTTATTATTTATTTATTTTTTTAAGCTCCCGATTGTGCCAATAATATTTTTCCTAAAGATTTAGGAGTTGAGTTATAGTATTAAGTACACAAAAAAATTCAAATCGATTTTTTTAAGTGTGTAGGATAAAATGTGCAGGATATCAAATCTATCTTTCTATATATATACATATATAGAATTTTGATATTTTGCATACTCTTATTGGAGTGATCGTAGGCGACATCATCTACATGCAATAACTTTTCTTTTTTTCCTCTTAAATTAAAATAAAAAATAATTTTCTCTCTCCTTTGATTTCATCCAACAAACACTATGATGTTGATTTTTAAAAACCAGCACTATAGCTTAAATACACCAGCTAACGCTGTGGTGCTGCTTTTGCAAAAATAACACCAAGGTGGTGGTGTTTTTACAAAAACAACATCACAGCTTAAATACATCAGCTAATGATGTGGTGCTATTTTTTTTAAAAATAACATTAATGTAGTGTTGTTTTTGCAAAAATAGCACTAAGGTTGTGCTGTTTTTTTTTTTTAAATAGCACCATGGCTTAAATACAACAGCTAACGCTATGGTGTTGCTTTTATAAAAATAACACTAAGGTGATACTGCTTTTGTAAAAACAATACTAAGGTGATGTTGCTTTTGTAAAAATAGCACCACGGTGTTGTTTTTGCTAAAACAATACCAATGTTAAAAAACAACATCGTAGCTTAAATACACCAACTAATACTGTGGTGTTGTTTTTACAAAAATAACACCAAGGTGGCGATGTTTTTACAAAAATAATACTAAGGTTATGCTGCTTTTTCAAAAACAACACTAAGCTAATGCTATTTTTTTAAAAAAATAGCACCACAACTTAAATACATCAACCAACGTTGTGGTACTATTTTTACAAAAATAGCACCAAAGTGATGCTGCTTTTGTACTAAGGTGGTATTGTTTTTACAAAAATAGTACCAAGGTATTGATTTTACACAAGTAGCACCAAGGTGATACTATTTTTGCAAAAGCAGCATCAAACCATAGCTTAAATACACTAGCTAATGTTGTGGTGCTTTAAAAATCGTACCAAGATGGTGTTTTAAAAAATAACACCAATGTGATGCTGTTTTTACAAAAACACCACCATCTTAATACTGTTTTTACAAAAGCAACATCATCTTGATGTTATTTTTATAAAAATAACACTACAACATTGGCTAGTGTATTTAAGTTTTAAAAAATAGCACCACCTTAGTGTTATTTTTGCAAAAGTAGCACCGCCAACATTATAACATTGGTTAGTGTATTTAAGCTATGGTACTATTTTCAAAAATATAGCATCACAACGTTGGCTAGTGTATTTAAACTATAATGTTGATTTTTAAATCAGTACCACAGTGATTATTGCATATAATCAAAGGAGAGAGATGAATATTTTTTTATTTTAATTTAAGAAGAAAGAGAAAAAAAGTTATTGTATGTAGATGAGAGAGGAAAGAGATGAGTCACATCAGGTTACTCATATTGGATGTCGCTCGCAGTCGTCTGCATAAAGATGTGCAAAATATCAAATTTGTATATATATATAACAAAATCAAACGTTCTTTTAATATTTTATTATTATTAAAAAATATTTTCTTGTTAAAACTGCTGAAAATATTTTATTCTAAATTTTTATGTAAAAAATATATTTTTATAATGAGACTAATTTAATATTATTTTAGTATTTCAATATCAATTAAAATTGTCTAAAGCTCCAATATTAATTAAAATTAATTTAACTCATTAATATTATTTTAATATTGATTAAAATTGCTTAAATGTTGATTAATTGCTTTAATGTAGTTAAAATTGTTTTAACATTAGTTAAAATTACTTCAATATTCATAAAAATTATCCTTACTTTAGTAAAAAAATATTCAATATTAATTTAAATTGTTT
This sequence comes from Hedychium gardnerianum, assembly GCA_038050645.1. Classification (NCBI taxonomy): domain Eukaryota; kingdom Viridiplantae; phylum Streptophyta; class Magnoliopsida; order Zingiberales; family Zingiberaceae; genus Hedychium; species Hedychium gardnerianum. Next base: position 2,409,175 of record JBBUKS010000113.1, on the reverse strand, counting down.
AAATACTAACTAAAATTATTACAATTTGATTAAAATTACTACAAGGTTAGTTGACTATTATATCAATTTTGATCAAAATTAGTATGATGTTAATCTATATTAGAATAGTTTTGATTAAAAGTACTTCAATATTAATCAAAATTGAAAATTAAAATTGTTCTAACATCTCGTGATAATATTGTGATTATCTAGATAGTGAATAAGTGATTAAATAATTATATAATATAAACTAAAAATAAAATAATTATATACTTATCATATTATATTGCATAAATAATTAAAGTAATTTTTAAATACTAAAAAAATATTATCTGAGCTCAATAAACAATTCAAGTGTTGGTTGATATCAAAAGGAAAAAAAGGGAATATATATAGCATTCAAGTCAATCATGTTAGGTTTATCTAAAAGTTTAATATTTTCTACTAAAGGAATCGCACGTCCTCTTAATCTCTTCTCTAGCCCCCCCTAAAGTATACATTTTTATCGCCTTTTAACCTAAAAAGATATGCTTAAGTTAGAAACAAAGCATTTGTTGCAATACACAAGAGAGTGAAACAAAGACTAACTAGACTAATAAAGGAGATGCGAGGAAGATATCATGTTTGAAAGCTAAAAAAAAACTCTACTTTTTCGATATTAAATATTTTTTTTCTTAAGGCTAGTTTTGAAGTGATGTATAAGTTATTGGAGCAAGAAGAAGAGATAAGAATAAATATAGATGAATCAATGCAAAGTTGTTCATGTTGGACAAAAAAGAGGAAAAGAATCCACTCAAATGCTTTATTTTGGGTAGAAAGTGCATATTCTCTTTAAAAATGATTCTTCATTTGTGGCACAAATGTATTGGAATGAAATTACCAGATAATACAGTAAATTTATTATTATTATTATTTAGTCCGACTCAATATTTAAAAGAGGTTTGTGTTTCCTCCTCTCGTTGAAATGGTATGGAGAAGTGGTTTGTTGAGTTCGAGCATTTTATTACTAGCCAACTCTAGATAGTTTAGGCACCGTTAAGATGCCATTAGTATATGTTGTGCCAAACTCCTTCAATGATTGCTATTTTCATTCCCCGCATGAGCATTTACCCCGCGTCATTGATTCCAGAAAGTCCAATTGCGATTATCCAGTCACTTGGCACTTTTTTAATTTACATCGGTAAAAATTTTCATAGAATAGTCCGTTCAAAAAACACTATAAGAAAAATCTAGAATAGCGATGAAATTATCGACGAAAATATATTTCGTATTTATCGACGGAATATTTATTTCATCGGAATTTATCGACGGAATATCGATTCCGTTAATATATGATGAAATCGTGATATTTTTTCAATCGATACTTCCGACGGAATATGAATTGCATCGGTATCTCCAAAAAATTTACCGACTGAATCTATAATCCGTTGGTGATAAAAACGAAAAAAAAGGAAACTAGCAAAAAAAAGTATGTGATTGCCGACGGAATACCTATTCCGTCGGTGATAAAACGAAAAAAATCAAACGCTTAATAATTCCGGACGGAATCGGTATTCCGTCGGGAATCAAAGTTGAAAAATTAGGGCTCAACTCTAATTTTTCTTACACGCACCAATCCGACATCTCTCTTTCTCTCCGACGATGAGGACAAATTGGACTCCGACCTCAACGGTATCTCTCTCCGGCATTTCTCTCTGGCCGGCGGCGAGTTCGGG
>JBBUKS010000113.1:2390153-2404040 GCA_038050645.1 Hedychium gardnerianum | reverse complement strand
CCAACAGCACATATCACTTTTTCATAAAACTTAAGAGTATAAGCAGTGGAAAGAAAGAAACAGAAATAGAAACAGAAACAAACTAACATCTTTCTTTTTACTTAGTTCACCACCCTGCGACGGTTAGTCCAAGGCCTGCACCAAAATTAGTACTTTTATTGGACAATCCACTAATAGCACGATAATTACAACAAATATGTGAAACTTGAAATGCAGTAATTAATAACAATACTGACAAAGAAAGTAGAAGCTCGAGCTCTGGTTGTCGAGGCAGCGTTACGAGATCGTAAAATAGTTTTCGGAGCAGCGTCTGAGCATGAAAGTCGTATGGAATCGTTGTTCGAAGCTACTGGTCAAAGTCTTCTTTTATTGACCCATCCAGGTACCTCTATTCGCATTGAGGCGCCTCTATTCGAGTCGATCTGATCGAATCCGAGTTAGCCGCGCCTTATCCGCTTCCAGGCACCTCAATCCCTTTAAGGCGCCTTAATCGCTGACTTGGCTTGATCTGATCGCAGCGCGACTCTGGTGAGTCTATCCCAACCCAGGCGCCTCAATCCCTTTGAGGCGCTTGGTTGCTGATGTGCGTCAACCAACTAGAGGCTGCCATCTCATCTTGCTTCACGCTGAGGTTATTGAGGCACCTCAATCCCTTTGAGGCGTCTAGTTCGGCTTGAGGCGCCTGGATCCTTCCAGGCGCCTAGTTTAGCAATTTTCAAGCTTCAACTTCTGCATCACAGTGTTAGCAAAGACAAAAATATATAACTTAATAAATAATGCTTGACAGTCTCAGGACTATCTGATTCTAACTTTTTGATTTCCCATGAAATCCTAGGTCAAACCGAGGTCTACTGTTCCCTTAACGGGGAACGCGTCCTCACCTACTCCTCTCAGGAGAGTTTACACGTTGCCAAACATCTAGACTTCTAGACTATTTTGACTTTTCGCTCAACATCCGATTTTGACCTTCGGGCTTTCTGCTAGACGTCCAATTCTCGACCCACCTAGACTCCTACCTGGTGTCCTCGACCCCTAGGAATTTTACCCTAATGTTCTCGACCCCTGGGACTTTTGCTCGGTGTCCTCAATGTGTTAGGACTTCTGTCCATTCCCCCGGACCAGGATTTCGTTGCCCAATCTCCCTGATCAGGTCTTCTTGCCCAGTCCGACTGACCAAGACTTCATTGCGTAGCCTTAACTAGGACTTTCACCTTGCCTAAGTTCCCTTAGGACTTTTTGCTTGAGTTTCCTGTACACTCAGTCAGATTCATTAGATAACAATAAACCTTAACTTTGAACCTTTGTCATCTATCAAAACATAGGTTCGATTAGCTGGTGCTTCCAACACCAACATTTACTTCTAACCTTACATAATGATCTAGATAACATTTTAATAGCATCATATAACTGATCTGAGGGAAGATGTTTTACCTCACTTATCCTGTCAGACTCGTAGGTTGATTCTCCCCCTATACTATTGCTCTCTTCACTTGAGGATGAACTATCTGACTCTTCTTCTTGGTGATTTGTCATTAATGCAAGACCAACTATATGCTCAGTTTCTGAATCCTCTGAAGATGAGGTGTCGCTCCATGTTGCTTTTAGCATTCTTTCCTTGGGCTTCACCTTATCTTTCCCCTTATCTTTGGTCTTTTCTTGAGCTTGCGGCAGTTGTCTTTTATGTGACCTTCCTCGTCATAGTTGAAGTACCTTACCTTTCATTTTACCTTTTTTAAAATAGTTTTGATGCTTGTCTCCTATCAAAATTGTTAGTTTTAAACCATTGAAGACTCTAAACCTGTCTTGCTTTTCTTTGCTTTTATAGCTATGTTGTAGTTCGTCTTCTCTGTTTCGTTTAAACCTACACATCTAAATTCGTGTAATTCCATGGTAGAAAAAAATCTTCTAAACTACTTACCACAAAATCCTTGGAAATGTAGTAGGAGTCTACTATTGATACCCACTCTCGAGTTCTCGAGAAGGCATTTAGCGCATATCAGAGGGTGCCTTGATTCGAGACAGTTTCCGAGATTGTTGAGACCGGTGAAAATCTCCTTTATCTTGGCATGTAGTTGTGCTACTTTCTCACCCTTTTCCAGATGGAGGTTGCTGAGTTGATTTCTGAGTAGATCTCATCTTGCCAGTTTTACTTCCGAGGTCCCTTCATGAAGTTCAAGGAATTTTCCCCAAAGATCTTTGGCAGAGTCGTAGGAGCCAATTCAGTTGAGTTCATGTGCTGGTAGTATGCTTAGCAAGTGAAACTCTACCTTACCGTTGGCCATAAACTCCTCTTGCTATTTTTTGGTCCATCGGTGTTCCTCAAGTTCCTCTCCTTCTTCAGTCCTACGTGCTTCAAAATCAAATTTAATACATAACATAATTTCAAAATTGGTTTTGAAAAATATCTCCATTTTATTTTTCCACATCGTGAATTCGCCTTCGAACTTCGGTGGATGAATGCTTGATTCAACCATTCATCCCGATCTATTTGCTTAGTTGACGGTTAGTTCTTCTAAGCGATCCTGCTCTAATACCAATTGTTGTTGCTGCGGAAGCGGTTCAGATCACTAGAGGGGAGGGGTGAATAGCGATCTACAAATTAAAGCCAATCAATTTCTCTTACCAACAATCTAGCAAGGACACACATACATTAACAATAAAATGCAAATATAAAAAGAAAGAGGCTAGACGAATTACTTGGTTTACAACCCTCCGGTTGCTAGTCCAAGAACTATGAAAGCTCCACTATCTTCTCCTCTTCAGAAACAATCCAGAGGCGGAGAAGCCTCTTACAATAGTTAAGCACAAGAACACTAAAACAAAATTGAAAGAGAAAGAATATGAGTGTGTTGTCTCTTGTTCTTTGAGCTTCAGTCCTATTTATAGCCTTCATCTCAATCTGACCGTTTATTGATGTGGCACTCTCCGTGCGACCAGACCCTCTCTGGCCGCTCGAACAATGCTGACATGTCTTTAGGCTTTATTCACTTCAATAATGGCTCGATAACGACTCTTGATAACTCAACCCCTTCCAGTCGCCCGGAGACTCTTTGGTCGCCTGGAGACTCTCTGGTCGCCAGAGGCTTATAGATGCGGACGTTCTGATCCATTTTGACAACGGTCCTGGATGACCCAACGGTTGGTTCCCGATCCCCTAGACTACTTTTGTGCGCCTGAAAATGGTCAATCTTAGACTTGACCATTTGCTGACTTCACCTTCTCTGATCGCTTGCATGCTTGACCGATAACCTAGACATGTAGTTGTCCGAACTTCATCTTGGTCACCTTGTGCAATCTTCCTTCCGGCGTCTTGTCCCTCAGATGCACCAAGCCCTTCCAGCTCACTCTCGTTCTTCCTTCTTGCTTCGCCAGAGTACTCTTCCGCAACTCCTGGTACCTTGGATGCACTAAGACTGTCGGCTCCTTTTTCATGTCATCCTTCTCGTTCGCTTGTGTCTTCTGCCAAGGTATGTCATCTCTGATGCTCCTTAGCTATCGGGTACCTATATGTTCTCCTAAGTCCCTGCATACTTAGACATACAGATTAAAATAAAACAGAACCTAACTTGAACTTATTTGACAACACATCAAAACAACACTAGAGGTTTTAACAAAATTGACTACTCTAGAGGGTGAGAAGTTGCAACTTCAGTCTGAACTTCGTGCAGAGGTTTCAACCAAGGAAACGTTGGGGCAACAATTGTCCAAAGAAAAGGCGAAAGAGACGAGGCTGAATTCTGAGTTGGAGACTGCCAAGGCTAAACTAGAGGTTGCCCAGATGGAGTTGAATGACTATCGAGCGAGTGAGGAAAATCACTGAGAAGACCAAAAGAAACCTTTTCTAGCCTCTTATCATTCTTGGACTTGATGAAAGTCTGAGATGAGCTGCCTGACTCTGAAAGGCGGATTGACAGCACCCCCCACCTCCTTTGCTGCCTCCAATTTTGGGTTTTTTGATACTTGTCCTTAGTTGCTTTTAGTTATTTTTGTGTCACTTTCTGCTACATTGTATTCGTAAAAACCTTCATTATGAATAAACTTCCTTTAAAACTTGTCTTGATTAATTGTGTTTGATGTGTACTTTTGTTGTGTTTCCGAGTGACGAATGAGTGAAGCAATGAGTAGGCTAATGATCCTTCCTAGAGAGTCTAAGTAGGAAACACCTGAGAGCTTGGCTGAGTGATTTGATTGCTTTCTACTTGACACAATCACTTCAAGGAGCATTAAGCAGTGAGTGACCCAGCTGAGGGTTTCTATCATAAGGCTAAGTTGTCAACGTAGAGTTAGGAGTTTCTGGCTTGCTAAGACATGAATGATTATTAGGATTTGAGATTGATCCGGAATGATGTCGGGACTTGAAGTCGACATATAAGAATGGGTGACCGCATCCAAGTTTTAGTATCTATCTTGTCTACAGGCGAACTCTATTCCCTAGGCTAAGTTGTTAGCATGAGGTAGAAATTTTGGGCCCATAGAAAGGGCTCAAATTTATGTGATAGTCTTTGTCGGAGATAGAGGGAATCTATTGAATTGAATATATATATAAAATTAACTTCAAACTTATCTATTGTAGTGGCCTAAACTAATGATCTCAAGCTACCCAGCAAAGAGAGATGAACCACATGAGGCCGAGGCTGAGATGCATGAGGCAAAGCCCATCTCAAGGTTGAATTTCTAGCGCCGAGCTAGGAGCACTGTGCCTATCGTAAGGTTGAGCCGTTAGCGAGGGGCTAAGAGGGCATGAGTCTCAGACCTATCATAAGTTGAATTGCTAGCGTGAAACTAGGAGTGCCGTGTCTGTCGTAAGGAGGAGCCGTTAGCGAGGGGCTAAGAGGGTCATGAGTCTCAGGCCTGTCATAAGGCTGAATCGCTAGCGCAGAGCTAGAATTTCTATGCCTATCGTAAGGCGGAGCTGTTAGCGAGGGGCTAAGAGGGTCATGAGCTCCACTAGCACGGAGCTAGGAATTTCGAGCTTATCATAAGGCGGAGCCACTAGAGAGGGGCTAGGAGGGTTGAGAGCTCCACTAGCACGGAACTAAGAATTTTGAGCCTGTCATAAGGCGGAACCACTAGCAAGGGGCTAGGAGGGCCGAGAGTTTTGCTAGCATGAAGCTAGGAATTTTGAGCCTATCATAAGGAGGAACCACTAATGAAGTAATTATGAGCTCGTCGTAAGGCGAAATCACTAGTGAGGGACTAGGAGGGCTGAGAGCTCCACTAGCACGGAGCTAGGAATTCTGAGTCCGTCGTAAGGAAGAGCCACTAGCGAGGGGCTAGGCGGGCGGAGAGCTCTGCTAGCACGGAGTTAGAAATTCTGAGTCTGTCATAAAGCGGAGCTACTAGCAAGGGGCTAGGAGGTCCGAGAGCTCTGCTATCACGAAGCTAGGAATTTCGAGCATGTCGTAAGGCGAAGCCACTAGCAAGGGGATAGGAGGGCCGAGATCTCTGCTAGCATGGAGCTAGGAATTCTGAGCCAATTGTAAGACAGAGCCACTAGTGAGGGGCTAGTAATTCTGAGCTTGTCGTAAGGCATAGTCACTAGTGAGGGGCTAGGAGGGTTGAGAGCTCCGCTAGCACAGAGCTAGGAATTTCGAGCCTGTCTTAAGGCGGAGCCACTAGTGAAGGGCTAAGAGGGTGGAGAGCTCTGCTAGCACGGTGCTAGGAATTTCGAGTCTGTCGTAAGGTGAAGCTACTAGCGAGGGGCTAGGAGGGACGAGAACTTTGCTATCATGGAGCTAGGAATTTCGAGCATATCGTAAGGAAAAAGCCACTAGTGAAGGGCTAGGAGGGCCGAGATCTCCGCTAGCATGGAGCTAGGAATTTTGAGTCTATCGTAAGGCGGAGATACTAGCGAGGGGATAGGAATTCTGAGCCTGTCGTAAGGTGGAGCCACTTGCGAGGGGCTAGGAGGGCTGAGAGCTCCACTAGCATAGAGTTAGGAATTTTGAGTCTGTTGTAAGACGAAACCACTAACGAGGGGCTAGGAGGGCCGAGTGCTCCTCTAGCACAGAGCTAGGAATCCCAAGTCTATCATAAGGCGGAGCCACTAGCGAATGGCTCAAAGGCCGAGAGCTCTGCTAGCATGGAGCTAGGAATTTCGAGCCTATTGTACGTGGAGCTATTAGTGAGGGGCTAGGAGGGCTGAGAGCTCCTCTAGCACGGAGTTAGGAATTTTGAGCCTATCATAAGGCGGAGCCACTAGTGAGGGGCTAGGAGGGCCGAGAGCTCCGCTAGCAAGAAGTGAGGGATGAGACATTTGTTGTAGGCTTGGCTCATGCATTGTCGGTAGGCTTTGAGCCTCATTTCCGCCCTCTCTCGGGTCTCTGTGATGAGGTTCAACTCAAGGAGCCTTTTGTTTGCATTTTCCTAGACAACTTCGTATGCGTTGATCCTGGCTGACTCGAGGCTGATCTTGATTGGGATCACTGCTTCTCCATCATAGACTAAATGGAATAGAGTCATCCCTGTGCTATTACATGGAGTCGTTCGATAAGCCCAGAGTATTTGGGAGTTCTTCCACCCAGCCACCCTTGACATGATCAAGCTTGGTATTTAATCTTCGGACTAGTTCCTGGTTGACAACTTTTGTTTGACCATTGCTTTGAGGATAATAAATTGAGGTAAAGGCCTATTGAATGTCAAAAGCTTGGCATCATTCCTTGAGTTTATGGTCTTGGAATTGTCGGCCATTGTCTGACACCAGTTTGCAAGGGATGTCGTACCGACATATTATAACTCGTGCTAGTCTTACAGAATTGATGATGTCCGAATACATCAATTCGCTAACTAAAAAATATTTTAATACATTCATAATTACACATGTAGAGATGCTTACTAGTTGTGATCCAATCACAAGTTCTCTCATGCTATGAATCATATTGCGGATATTCAGTAAATGAGTTTAAGATCCAATCATATACATTAAGAATGCACATATTGCCTTAGGACATCTCTCAAATATAACAAACTCTCACTTGGCCTAATGCCAATCATCATGGTATCCAATACTTGATGTGTGTAAATTATGTATTCTTATAAAGAATTGTTTAGCATACACTTTGTAGTTTTTCATGAGCATATTTTGCATTCCCACACTCTATTTCTATGTGCTTTCGTTACATCCACTCTTTTGGTTCAGAGAAGTGCTTTTTGCTTGTTTTCATTGATAGGACATGAATTCAGAGCTAGAATGGAGCAAAGAAGCCTTAGAATGAGACCAATCGAAGAACAGAGGAAAGTCGCATTTTTAGACATTAACACAGTGGTCCATTAAACAACATTTTTGGTTTGAAACTAGGTCATTACATTTTGATTATGGTACCAAATCGTAGATCTTTGAAAGATCTTTGATTTAAGTGGTTGTATGCCCCATAGGTCATCCTGGATTAGTAGTTATAGTTGTTTTAAAATTGATGTACAATGAGACATGATCATGCTGAAAAAGACACAGTCGTGTCAGCCTAAAACACACTGTCGTGCATAAAAGACGCGGCCGTGTCTCAGCCTCATTGGTTGGCCAAAGCCATCACGACGGGGCCATGCCATAAGGTACGACCGTGTCTATTTTCCCATACCCAACATGCCCCGACCATGCCTAAAAGGCACGGCTGTGTCACGTCCTTTTTTTCAACCTGCAGACCAAACTTTAAACAACCATAACTTTTGTCATGGTTGGAGTTATGGGGATCATGACCTATCACATTTAAGATAATTTCAAGATTTACAAGTGACGTGTGTATTTTATATAGTGTTTTTTATTATAGTTTGGCACACCTTTTATTCCATTACATATGCATATACCTCATGTTTTCATCTATTCATGCTTGATTTTGATACTTTTCTTGTTCGGAGAGTTGCTCTCATTGTTTTCTTTGATAAGGTGTGAAAGGGAGCGAAAACGGAGCTGAACGAAGCATCTAAAGGCAACTCAAAGTTTACCATGGTTGTGGCCATCATGGAGCAGCCCGAGGCCTAGTTTCAGAACTCATAGACTCTACCATGGGCAGAAATTTAGCCACCATGCCCGTGGCCATGCCCGTGGTGCCATCCATCTCCTTCACAGAGTTCACCACAGACTCTACCATGCTAATGGTGCCATCCAGCTTCTTCACAGATTTTGCCACGGGCTCCATCACGCCCATGGCCATGCCTACGATAGATCCCAACAGCTAGTGACTGAGTTCACCATGGGCTTGGCCATGCTCATGGCCACGCCCATGTTGGGCACCTAGAATCAAGGTATAAAAACCCGATTTTAGATCTGAACTGGATCTCTAGATTGGGAGTCACCCAAGGGCTCATAGAAGACCTCGAAATACACATGATCTTGATGCCAAAAGCACAAGATTCATATCCCATGAGGATTTGGGGAAGAACTGAAAGGAGAACCCAATCCTCTAACTCGTAGAAACCCGAGACGTGGAGAGTCGCCTACAAAAGTAGATCGGTATGCCACAAGGAGCAATAGGCTATCATAGAATGTAAAGGATCTAAACCAATTCATCGCCACATAGTAGGAGTAGGTAACTTGGGGGTTGTGGGATCACGTGATAGGGATCTCCTTAGGAAAGCAATCTTTAGGCTCTATATCTTTGAAAGTAGATGATGAATCAGATTAGATACGTCTATATAGTTCCAAAAGTTCACATCAAATACCTAGGATAGTCTACCTACATGAATTATCATTGAGGATAGGAAATCAAACAATAGATTAAGTGTTTACATTCATTTAGGTGAAACCAAAATCTTAGAATCAATTCTTCTAATCAAATTCACCAAGATCCCTCTTTCTTTTCTTCTTCCTTCTCAATTAATTCCCTGATTTCCCTCTCATTCTCCGATTTCTCGCCCTAGAACTTTAGTTTTCTCTCAAACCAAACAAAAGATTTATCTAGACAACTACATTTGATTAGTAAACTAGTACTTGACCACCATTCCCTATGGATTCAATTTTTGTATTACTTGATGATATTTATCATGCACTTACGATTTACATTCATCAAGTTTGTGGCGTTATTGCTGATGATTGGTTTTTGGTTAATATTAATTGAATTTCATATTGATTGGACTAGATTTTTTGTTTCATAGCTTTTATTCGCATTTGTTTGCAATTCTCTTAGCATTGGTTTTCCTTCTTATTTTTCAGGTGATAAATTCAGTACATGTGAAGAAACACAAGATCAAAGAAATTATTGTCATTTGACCCTAAAATTGATCGCACCTTTCATAGAAGACTAATGGAACAAAGGGTAATAAATCAAGATCAGATACCTCAAAATTTTGCTATGGCAACCCATAACAACCGACCTTTAGGAGAGTATGCTACGCCAAGTTTAAGGGGTTTGATCACTTCCAGATGATAGCATTACAACTTGGGATCAAATGGAATTAAGGTTTCTGAGTAAGTATTTTCCACCAAGCAAGATTGCTCACATGTGTCACCTTATAACAAATTTCATGCAAAATGATTGAAAATCGCTATTTGAGTCCTAGGATTGATACAAAAGCCTATTCCAACAATGCCCACAGCATGGGTTGGAGAGATGGTTAATCCTTCACACGTTCTATAACGGGATTTCCTATGCTTCTAAAGTAACACTTGATTCAGTCGCTGGTGGAGCTATTATGAATAAAATACTAGATGAAGATGAGGATATAATTGAGAATTTGGTGTTCAATCACCATCAGTGGGCTTCAAAGAGAAGTGTCCAAGTGAGCACTCCGAGGATACATGCAGTTAATTCCATATATTTGATAGCCGCAAAACTAGATGTTATGGGCAACCGGTTAGATTCTATGAACATGAACCCAATGAATTCTGTAAATGTATCTTGCAATATCTATGGGGTCATGGGATACACCAGAGAAAATTGTTCAGCCGTGGCAATCATGGAAGGGGGCCAAGTGGAGCATGTTGATGCAATCAATAATTTCAATCCAAGGCCAAATAATCCCTATTCCAGCACTTATAATCCAGGATGGCAGAATCACCCTAATTTCTCTTATAAATCGAATCAAGTACAAACCCAGAATCAAAGGGGATATGGCCATATCTCCGATTCACAACAACAACCATCCAAGTCTAATCTTGAAAATATTATGGAGCAATTCATTATAAAAAAATAGAAGCAAATGAGAACTTTCAACAACAACATTCCAACCATGAAGCCATGATTAAAGAGCTAAAGACCTCAATTGATGCTCTTACGAGTCATACAAATATGCTAGAGATTCAAGTGGCTCATGTTGTGGGCTCAACTGTGAGAACACCGGGGAAATTTTTGGGAAAATCAAAAACAAACCCCGTTGAACATATTAATGTTGTGAATTTAAGGAGTGGAAGAGTATTGCAAGATTCAATTGAAAGTATTAAAGATGTCAGAAAATACCTTTCCAAGGGAGATGAGGCACCTCAGATTTCTATAGAAGTTGAGGAGGAGAATGTCAAGTCACATGAACAAAAAGAAGAAGCTTTTCTAGATCATCTAGTGTGAGCCTATCAAACGACAATCCCATTCCCTCAATGCCTTGCAAAGACAAAGCAAGATTAAGAATTTGGAAAGTTTTTGGAAATGATGAAGACCATTTGTCTTGAGGTGCCATTGCTTGATGTGTTGCATCAAATGCCACAATTTGTGAAATTTATGAAAGAAATCATCTCTCACAAATGGAAAACAGAAGGTCGAGTGATTGTGGTACTTACTGAGGAATGCAGTGCTGTCGTCCAAAATCAGCATCTACCTAAGTTAAAAGATCTCGGAAGCTTCTCCATCCCATGCTTTATTTGGGATAAAAAGATAAGTAGAGCTTTTTGTGATCTGGGTGCCAAGGTAAGTTTGTTGTCTTATTCTATATGCAAGAGGCTAGGACTGGGGGACCTTAAACTTAAAACAATGACTTTACAGTTGGTTGATCACTCATGTCGATACCCCTTGGGCATCCTTGAAGATGTCCCTGTGAAGATCGAAGACTTCGAGGTACCAACCAATTTTGTTATATTGGAAATGGAGGAAGACCCACAGATCCCAGTCATACTTGGGAGACCTTTCTTGGCTACTGCTGGAGTAATTATTGACGTAAAAAAACACAAGCTCTCATTTGAGGTAGGGAAGAGGAAATTACAGTTTGATCTCTCATTGTTATTGAATGAAGTTCATGAAGATGATTCTAGAGAGGAAGGAAATGCCGATAAGGAGGGGCATTCTAATAGACCTCCAACTACAAATCCAGATATAAACTTGTTGAAACATGATAAGTATGTAATTTCGAGAAGAGCTAAGATGATGGAGGAGCCTCGCCATTCGGGATCACTCGAAGGAGGGGAGAGGAATCCCCTCAAAGCCAAAGCTCCGAGTTGAGTTTAGAGAAGTGGTCGAGCTAAGGACCTTAAAGAGGCAACCCAAGCTTTTGTCATTTAGATCTTTCAAGTTTTCTTTCATTAATTTTTAATTTTGTAGTTTTTGATCAAGTTGCTTCATTTTGCAGGCCATTTGTCAACCAAAAAAATAAAAGATCAAGTTTCAAATGCCCGTGGCCACGACTGTGCCAAGTAAATTCCAAGCTACAGAGTCTGCCACAGACTCTGCCATGACCGTGGCCATGCCCGTGGCCGACATTTGAGGAAAATCTGCTGAAGTCACAGATTTTGCCACAGGCTCCGCTGCGCTCGTGGCCACGCCCGTGATGAGGGTAGTTTGAACTCACAGAGTCCACCACGGGCTCTATCGCGCCCGTGGCCATGACCAGGGTGGAAAAACCATATAAAATAGATTGTTCGTCATGCCTATGGCGACTCTAAACCCTAGTTGTGCCTGCCTTCGCCTCTACCCATGCTCACTAGAAAACACCCTGATCTCTTCATGTTCCTCCTCTAATCCATATATAGTTGAGTCTTCTCTTGATCACTTGACCTCCACACCCCCATTCCCTAAAATCAAACCGGTGGAAAACCTCCATCTCTGAGCTTCATTACTGAAAGCAAATGAAAAGGACAAGGAAAGGAGAAGATTCCACATCAAAGGCCAAGGGAAAAGAAAAAGAACACGACAAAGGTAACAACCCTTTTGGAATTGCTTTTTGTGATGAAATTCAAAAAGCTCATTTTGATATTCAATCGAAGCGCAAGATCATACCCAATAGATATATAGATGAGCAAGCTTTAGAGACCTTAGGGATTAAAGATGATGTTTATTGGCTGATCAATAGGGTAGGTTGGGATGAATTTATGAGTATTCGTTGTCCCACTTACACTAGGACAACTCTAGAATTTTTAAGTTCTTTCGAAGCCAACATTTTGACGGGAGAGAATTATACAGAAGGGAAGATCACCTTTAGATTATTCGATGATGAGTATGAGAGTTTGTTGAAACAATTCAACTATAATTTTGGGTTTCATGTGGGGGAGAAAAAAGAATTCCCAAGGATTTTAATGCTATTGGTTTTTGGAGAGATAGACTGATCCTAATGATTATGACCCTTCGAGAGCAAAGGTTTCTAGACTTCAAAACCTTGTGTTTAGATACATTCATAGATTGATGGCTACTACTATTTTGTGGAGAGGAGATAGTCAGGGGCTATAAGACTTAGTGAACTCCTATGCTTCGGGTGCATGTTACATGAAATGAATATCGATTTTGGCTCCCATTTGGCTAGGCACTTTCTCAAGACCGAAAAAGCCTCTTTCGAAGCCATAATGGTTGGGTGGTTGATCTTTCGAATTGTTGAAAACCTCGGATATCACTTAAGTGGGTTAGAAATGATAGAGGGGAACTCGAGTGTTGATTTAGGTATGTGTTTAGCCTCCAAGATGATCATTCGGGATGGAGATTCCTATGCCTTTGTAATGAAAGATCGAGCACCCTTTAGATTACCAAATGTTGAATACACAACTATCACCAACCCCACAAGCTGGAGGTTGGAGCAAGTTACAATGATTCCTCATTCTAGTGAGCCACAATTGCCCCCTTCTGAAATGCCCCATGCACTAGTGGTCCACCCTGAGAGAGAGAGGAGCCACCGTTATTCAGGGATGAGCCACCCACCTTAAACACAGTACCAGTTGGCCCTTCTTTTTCTCATTATGAGGATTCTACAAGGCCCTCTACATATGATTTTACTAATTTCCGTTCTAGCCTTGATAATATCCATGCAGAATAGGATTCTATGAGGTAAAACATGGAGTAGCGATGGGGACACTAGAGCAGTGTTTTAGATGAACTTTCAAGAAATTTTCAGAGGGCGGAAATGCACTATGATGAAGCTGAACTATATTTCCAAGATGAGGCAAGAAGAGGCAGCCTTTATGCGAGATCAAAGGCAATTTTAGGATGAGATGAGGCAGTTTATGCATGATCAAAGGCAATAGTGGAAGAGGGAAGAAGACCATAGGGGAGAAGAGGATAGTATAACATCTCAGATCAATCATTTGTATTAAATGCATCTAACCTCTGCTCCTGAGTTCTTAGAAATTTTGGCATGCTTCCCCTTCCTCAGTGTTCTCCTCATCCTCCACGTTGATCAGATTCTATTGGAGGAGTGCTTCTTTGAAGGTTAGTGTATTTTACATTTGTTAGAATTGTTTAGTGTGTCTTTTTGTGATGTTTGGTCTTAGCTTTTTAGTTTAGTAGTTATTTTCATTCAACATATTTTATTTTGTTCAACTTGAAGCATGCATGAATAGACTTGTCCTTTGAGTAGAATTTTTATAATATCATGTGAATGCACACTTTGAAATTTGTGGTAATTCATTTTTTCTTTATCTTTTTGTAAAATCATGAAAGCATTGTTGAGTTGATGATGTTTCACCAATTGTCTACTTGATAGTTTGAATATTTCACTTCACTTATGTTTTGCTTCCAAAAAGTTGATTTAGTACGACTTAGTCATGAT
>JBBUKS010000113.1:2333772-2365406 GCA_038050645.1 Hedychium gardnerianum | reverse complement strand
CCCCCCCCCCCCCCATGGGAAAATGATGAAACAGTTGAAAAGGCGGCTGCAAGGGAGGCTCTTGAAGAAGCGGGAGTTAGAGGGAATATAGTGATAATTTTAACATCCATTCATTTGCACATTTTCTTATTAAGTCTTGAGTGAATTTGATTGACATTCATTATATCAATGTCTAAAAGTACACAATAACAGGTTAAAAATTGACATACGTTGGCATGTGGCATGTGTCAAGGTTGATTAGTTAACTACTTGTCCTAAAAGCATGAGATAAAAGGATTAATTTATAATTTTTTAATTTTTTAATGTAAACACTCATCATTTATCGTAATTGAATTTTTTTGGCAAAATTTCTCTTGTGCGAGTCTATCCTTCTAAGCAACATACGAGGGTTTTTGTTTATAGTTCAAAAATTGGATTATATCCTCTTTGCCTGTCTAGAAATCATTTGCAAACTCCATTTGAGCTTCCTCTTCCAATGAGAAATCATTTTTAAACACCAAAAGGAGGACATGAGGATTGTCTCGAGCAATAATGAAGTTGAGGAGGGTCTCAAAAGTGGTTGCATGCATCTTGGGAGCTTGTGGAGTGGTCACCAACATCTCAGAAGCTAACGATAGTCATTGAAAATCTTGGGAGCTTATGTTTTCTTTGTTGACCTTGAACAAATTCCCTGTTGACCTCGAGCGAAGTTATATCGTCGTCACGATGTGAAAGTTTTGCCGCCGTCTCAAGAGTCTTACGATGTCACCACTGTCCGTGTGAGGGGAAAAAAAGGAAAGAATAAGAGTAACACTTATCTTGAGAAGGCATCGTCAATGTTGGAGAGTTTTGTAGGATGCAAGACTTTCTTGTGTTTGAGCGACTCTCAAATGTTGTTGGCTTGAGGGAGAAAAGATCGCGAGTGGCTTGGTGTTCACTGAAGATGATTGTGAGTGAATCAGAGCGAAGGATGAATTTGCAAAAGAAGAGCTTGCGATGAAGGATCAGTGTGTACTCGACATTTAATGATGAATGATGAGCTCACAGCTTGCTCACAGACAAAGAATGAGCTCGTGTAACACAGGTTTCGTAATGAACCATGAACTCACGGCTCTCTCACAGATGCAGAATGAGCTCAGACGAAGGATCAGTTAACACTTAGAGGGTTTCAGTGCTTTTCATATGTCGACTAGCAGGAGGAACAGAAAATTTCGCCTATGGCAATCAAGAGATTTTAAATGCCGGCTCAATTACATGTTCATGTTTCATTCTATGATTTTTATGCAGAAGTAGACAATTCTTGTTATTAAGATGAGCTACAAGGAATTTATTAGTTGACCATTTGGCAATAATCATGTGTGGGCATGGGACTAGAAAAAGTTGTCATACCTTCAACAGCTAGGAGCTCCATGTTCACGATGGAATTGTTGATTTAAAGTATGGATCTGCTGGAACTGGGCAAAGTTGGTTAATTGAGATAGAACTGGTCTGGGATACTATACTATGCTATTTTCGTGAGTTATGTTTATCCTGATGACTTATCTTTGTTCATATGGTGATTAGTGAAGTTTCATTCTTAGTTGATTTAAATGACTCAATAAATTTGGCTTGGTTATTTTGATTCTGTAGTTGCACCCATTTTGTGAAATTCAGGTGATTAGTCCCAATGAATTTGAAATGATCCTCGCAATTTTGATGATATGCCAATTTTAACTAATTGTCCACATGCAATCTAATTTATGTGGTAAATTGCTAGAGATCCATCAGATAGGCTAGTTTATATTGAGTACATATAATTGATCAATTTTGATTTATTTGAACGGTCAATATAAAAAAAATCTAGAGAAGGATAAAGAAGTTATAACATAGATTATTATGGCTATACTTCATTTGCCTCTTGCCACAGTTGCCTTTTTGGTGTTTCTTTATCGAAATGCTCTTGGGCTTAACTCAGCCTTCTACATTATTGCAATTTCTGTTCTTAGCATCTTGATCAGTGGGAATCATTATAACACTGACAGCTAGAAAATGTTCTGCTTATAATTGCTAATGATAATTAAGGTGACATGTGTACCTATGGGGATGGTAGTTGGGTTGAGAGATTTTATAGAGAAGCTTTGATGAGACAAATCTGGGCTCAATACTTGTATAAAGGGAGCATAATAGACTTGTCTCTATGGTAAACTATGTGTAGGAGGCTGAACATGTGTAATCCCATGTAACCTTCATTATTGTGTTTTTACCTAAAATTTATATATCCCCACCCATGAAGCTGCCACTTTTACACTACTGCTCTTCTTTCTACTGTAATCTATGTGGTGGTTCTAATGGTGCAATCACGGTCAAAGTTGACCATGCTCGAGTTAGCTTGAGTTGGGTTTCGATATTTGATCAATATGTTTGATGGTTGAGAGCGAGATGTCAAGTAAAAGGAGAGATTATTGGAGAGGGAGATTGTTGGTGCAATCGATCTCGAGTCAAGGTGGATCAAGATTGTTTTGGGTGTCAATGTTTGATGGTTGAGTGAAAAGTCAAGTAGATCAAGGTTGATTAGATACTTAATAGTGGAGAAGTCCAAATAAGTCACGGTTGATTGGACACTTGATAGTTGGAAGTGGGAGATGACACGGGGGAAGTCTAAGTGGGTCACGATCGGACACTTAACAATGTTGGGTGAAGTCCAAGTGGGTCATGGAAGGTCGGATACTTGACATGTGAGGTGAAGTCCTAATAGGTCATGGAGGACTGAATGTTAGGCATAAGTGAGAAAGTCCAGACACTTAACAATGTTGGGTGAAGTCCAAGTGGGTCATGGAAGGTTGGATACTTGCCATGTGAGGTGAAATCCTAATAGGTCATGGAGGACTGAATGTTAGGCATAAGTGAGAAAGTCCTAACAGGTCATGGAGGACCAAATGTTAAGCATGTCGGTGAAGTCCTAATAGGTCATGGAGGACCGGATATTAGACATGTGGAAGGAAAGTTCTAATAAATCATGGAGGACTGGATGTTAGGTGTGTGGATGAAAGTCCTAACAGGTCATAGAGGACCGAATGTTAGGTATGAGATGGGAAGTCCAAATAGGTTAAAGAGGATCGAATGGTTGGCAATGGTGAAGTTCTGGTGGATCCAAGTTGACTAGATGTTAGGCAAGTGAAGTCTTGATAGGTTAAGGATAATCGAATGTTAGCCAAAGGAAGTCTTGGTAAGTTGAAGTCAACCAGATATTCGGTAAAGTGTTGTTTCAACCTCGATTAGGTTGAAATAGAGGTATAGACTGCTATGAGAATAACAATAGACTGATGAACTCGAAATCCCAAGTTCGGGGTTTAAGGGGATTTGCGGTGAGATCAATTGATTACAAAGTATGAGCAATCGTGCATTAGTCGAGTGGTGCACACGACTAATGACATTGTTAGAGTAAATAGAAAGTTTCTAAGTCGATTTGAAAACATGATTGATCGTCATCAGTTGATTGATGGGTGCCATCAGTCGATTGATGCTCAGCTGATTGAGCCATTGGGCCGATAGAGTAGAGCAATGGTTGAGTCAACAATATAGCAATCGACTAATGGTGATAAGTAGTTGTTTGTTAGGCGGAAAATAACCACAACTTGAAGCCTATAAAAGAAGGTTTTGTGGAGGATTTCATAGGTCGGTTCTTGAGGTTTTGAGGGGAAGTGTTGCTGCATTCCAGATCTTCAGGAAGCATTCTAAAGCAACCACAACATGATCAAAGTCGAGCTCTTTTGTGTAAATTTGTTTATTTTGATTGCATTCAATACCATTTGTATATTTGTGTTTGGCTTGTATTGTTTTGTAAGAGGTTTCTTTGCCTTCGGAAAGGTATCCGAGAAGGAGAAAGGATAGTGGTGCTACCGGCTACCGCTTGGACATTAGGCCGTAAAGTAGGAACCAAGGATTTCAACCCATGTAAAAGCGAGGTGTCTCTGTGCTTGTTCTATTTCATATTTGTTTCTTTTATTTTTCCGCTGCATTAACATTTTGTAGACGAGCACACGATCGACAATCGACAAATATCGTGTATTGCTATTCACCCCCACCGGTCCCAACAAGTTCAACAAGGAAAAGAGAACCTCGGCTCAGCTTGACTGACTTCAATGTTGGTTCCTTCACTGTCATTAGTGATAATCACAGTGCTTTAATGATAGATCAATGTATAAGAGTTTGATTACTTGGCACTAGAATTATGTATTCTTTCTATACCTTATAACTTAATTATGTTGTGTTAAGTGATCAGTGCGACTGAAAGAGGTTTTCTTAGTCTTTTTTGTCGACGACTCAAGCCTTGACCTTAAGGTGACTTACTAGGTTGTAAGTCACTAAGAGGATTTCCGACAGTTGACTATACATTGTCAAGTCAATCGATTGGACATGTGCTAGTCAACTGTATAGTTGATTGGGCTGGTGTATCGGGGAAAAATGTTTATGTTCGAGCGTTAAACAATTGGAAAAATTTATTAATTAACTGAAGTCGTCCAGTCAATTGGTAGCCCCTCTGAGTCACTATATATTATCGCTGGCTCTAATGTTTAGATTTTAAATGATCATTCACCTAAAGTACTTTATTCAGTCAATTGGATCGGAGGCATCACACTTAACTTTTTGAAATGAACATTGGAGCTAGATATATAAGCTTGTTTGGATGGAAACAACACCTGGAATTTATTAAGTGGCTTAAAATAATTCCAAGAGCTTAGAATCATAGGCTTTACAATCTTCCGAGTTCTCAAGCTTTAAAAGTAAGCTTGATTTCTCGCCGTGTTTATCTACATTCTTTAGGAAGAGAAGTGAGGTTTATTAGCACCTTTTTTATATTTGTTCATCTTTATTAAAGACTTTAGTTACTAGGGTTTTAGGAACATGTTGCTGCTATTGCAAAGAGAAAAGTGTTCTTCCAATATTTCTAAGGAGGTTCAAAGTGTTTTATTTTCGGGGAAGTCACACTGACGCGATAAGGGCCATGGAGTAGGAGAGGTGTCTGAACCACGTTAAACTTTAGTATTAGCATGGTTTCATTTTCGCTTCTATGGATACTTAATTTGCTTTGCACATTTTATTCTTGCTATACATGCTTGTTACTAACATTAAATTTGGGTGGTCAATTTGCAGGATTTTTTAGTTGTCTATTCATCCCTCCTTAACTGGCTATATGGAACTCTCACTCTAGAGTTTCGAGTGCCTATATTTTTAAGAAAATGACTTCTGCTTTTTCCAAACGAAGTCATTTTCATAAAAAAAAAAAAGCCAATATTTTCATTACCAAAAGAAAATTTTCTATTTACTATGGTTTAATTTGAAAAAATATTTTTCTATAAAACAATTGGAAAGAATTACGAGGTCCCTTTTTATTAGCAAACAAGGTGTTGGATTGGGAAACTAGATTAGGGATTGGAGAAATGAGATTACCATCTTTCATCCAATATATTTTTTTTTTTACGAATTCAGTCCCATTTATTCACCATCCAAGAAGGTAAAAGTTAATCCTTGATTTCTTCTCTCTCTATGCTCCTTTTACCTTAAATACACATTTACACATCCCCCGTCTCTCTCTCTCTCTCTCTCTCTCTCTCTCTACACACACACTTCCTGTTAGCTACTTCTCTAGTTAACCATTTACAAATCCTTGCACTTTTGCTTCAAGTGGTATGGTTGGCATTTTGGTTTCATTTGACATTAGAAATGTTAGGTTTATGACAAAGGGAAATTATTCCTCATACCCTATATATATTATTGATTAATAGAGAATATTACTCATACACCCTTATAGTTTTATACAACTTGGTTTGTAACACCAGAACACTCCCCATTCAGATATATTATAGAAACTCACTTTGTTACACATATATTCAACCCTGTCTCTCTAGAGATTTAATCAATATGTTCTCCAATTGATCATTGGAGCTAACAATAAAGTGATGAATAACAACTTGATTATTACCATAGAACTTCATTGGTTTTTAAGGGTTCTTCTTTTTTATATATATAATCAGGATATTCGAGCTTCACCCGACTAATCCTAACCTTTTCTCTGGGTTCTCCTATCGAGTAAATTTGGAGCACACTCAAAAGTCAATCTCCAAGAAATTCGTCCCATTTAAGATTCGAACCTTGGTCCTCTTATTGGGGAGCGTTTTGTAGCTCAGTCATTAGTTGTTTAACCTAGATGAACCCACATGTAGCTGGGGTTATGACCTTATATTTTGTTAATGCACTTGATCTTACTGCAACTATTATTTCTTACTCTTCCAAGTAAGAAGTTTACCTTTTAAGAGGACACAATAGTTAAAAAATAGATCGTCTACACCTAAGTACTTTGATATAAAGATTACCTTGATTCTAAAAGACACTCTTGAGGTATTATAAGATCCTTGTAGCTGCTAAACTGATTGATTACACTAACAACAAACGAAATGTAACTAGACTATGAGATAGTTCAATTATCCTACTAGAAGATATTTTTTTCAGTTAGTTAGAGGCTTTTATATTTTGGTACTAATTTGACATTAGGATGCATCAGAGCATCTACTAGTTTACTCCCTAGAACGGCATCATCAATTTTTTTTGGGTAAGTAAAATTTTTATATATAGCACTGACAAAGCGTACAATAAGAGGACTTTAGTAGCGGCTCATGATTGACAAAGTGTCAGATCATAGTACACTCCTAAGGATCGGAATACATGAATTTGCACACTTTTAAAAATCTTCTCACAGTCTAATTGCACCTCATCAAAGAAACTACTATTTCTTGCTCTCCACACATAGTGGACCAAAGCGGACAAGGCAAGATGTCGGACCTTTGTCAACATTTGACTCCCACGATAGTATCTCCTAAAGACTCTCAATGTCCTCCGGTAGGTAGACATTTCTTGTCGCATGTGTAGTCAATCTCGGATCCTCGTCCATAACTCTATATTAGGAGGGCACCTGAAGAATAAGTGCTCCTGCGACTCCAGTACCTTTCCACAAAAAGTGCACTGTCGATCCTCCATGTAATCTTGTGAATATCTGGTGAGAAGATGCCTCTTTGCCAACATCCAGAGTGGGACTGCATGACTCGGCTATAAGTAGGTCTTTCACACTATTCAGGTCCGTGTCTTCTTAGGACTAGGATGTCTAAAGAAGTTATATGCCCAAGCCACTCCACCATCTTGAGCAAACCAATATGTTAGTTTTTGTCGAGCAGCCTCCGGAGAGCTGGCAACCAATAATAGAAGATTTCGTATTTGCAACGGGCACTTGATCAAAGGGGAATCAAAGTGGGTTGCCTCCCATGTTCATATATTTGCACGCCTAAGGTAAGTGTGATACACCTACTTTATCCAAAGCACATCCTCCTTAACTTGTATCCTCCAAAGTACTTTTGCCAAAAGGGCTAAGTTCCAAGCTCCCAAATCACGAAATCCTAAGTCACCTTCCTCTTTAGGTTTGCACGTATCTGCTCATGACACTGGTGGGTGCTTCGATGTCCACATGAAAGATCTACAGATGTTGTAAATACGATCAATGATGCTCAGTGGTAGTGGTAGGATGGATAGCCAGAAGCACTCCACTCCATGCATGACGGAAGTAATAAGCCGCGCCATGCCCGCATAGGACAGCGTCTTCTTTAGTCCAACGGATAAACGCGCATTATCAAGCATATACAATACATGCTGACATTGTGAAATATTGATATTTTCATCGGAGCAACAACCTCTATAACCAAATAATTACTTGATTTTTCTCACCCAAGTCTTTAGGCTAAAAGTGTTGATAGAAATAATTTTTTGATTTTGTAATCCTGATAGAATCATTGTTAGTGATGGTAATTCCAGCCACATAGACAATAAGAATAATATGTTTTTCTAATTGTAAACTAAGATAGAACACTGAGTGATCTATAACACATTCTAGTCATGCCATATTGCAGAACAACTGAACTTTCAAAACCAAGCTCTCAGAAAATGTTACAGTCGCTACAATGACTTCTTCAGCTTACACATAAGACTTTCCTGAAAGTTGCTCCATATAAAGCTCTTCAGTAAGATCACCATGAAGACATTCTTGATCTCAAATTGATGAAGGGACTAGTGGTGGATAACAACCGAGGAACCAGGGATAGGAAGAGACGGATTGAAGTAATCTTGACCGTGTTGTGGTTTGATGACAGTGAGATTATACATAATAATACTTCATCAGAAACAAAATACAAGAGAATTGGATGCACTTATTTCAGGTTAAGAAATTACATCACAGTGTTTGTGGGAAAAGATCGTTTAGCAAACTTGTACCAAAATATCAATACAGATTTCTAAAATTCAATTTTGTTTGTTGATATTATCCTTTCATACAGCCACCTCTGTATCATAACAACGAGCCATGTGTCCTAACACTCCATATAAGACATTATTTCTAATACCTATCATTTAAAAGTTTTTTGTTGTGCTGTGAGTTTAACTTGATGTAGCATTTTGAGATGTCTGTCACTTATCTCCCTTCCATCTCACTAGTTGTTATGAGACCTTAGCATTCACAGGAATTGTCTCGTTTAAGATGTGGATTAACAGTTGCCTTTGTTTTTGTATGTTATGGTTTATTACACACTTTTCACAACATTCAGCACTTCCCCCAGGCACTCAGGTCTATATGATGATTGCCTTATGTTTGTTTGAGTTTTATGTTTAAGTCCTGGTTCCAGGTATCAGAATTGAAGAGCCGAACACTTATCTCTAGATCTATTTAGCATTTCTCTTTGGCTCTATCTGGCTTATAATAAATCAGAATTGAAGTGTGGCACACTTCAGATATCATGTTAGGTTGTAATCTTTGTTGAAAGAGCCAAAACATTCAGTCTATTACTGAATCTCTAGGGAACCTTATATCAAAAAAGCTAGTCTTTATTTACCTATCCAACTAATGAACAATTATTTTATGAGTTGATTGGGATGATGATGATTGATTTAAGAAAGGACGTTGTTAATAATTATTAGTTTTTACATACTTGAGCATTTGATAGACATACTGGACTAAAATTATATATATTACCCTCCTGGTAATCATTTACGTACAGATCTTCTTGATAACAGTGAAAATGACTTGCAAATGCATTGGGCAACATTATTTTGATTTTCCTTTCAATCAAGGGCATGGTTTTCTTCTTTCTAGCATCTTATAATACTGCAGCAAAGCTATTCAAATCTTCAAAAACTTGGTGTGAGTGTACCAGATAAGACATTGCAGAGGGTATAATTATACCATATCATCAAAAACTTTGGTAGCATCATAGCATGTAAGCAATGTTGGTCTAGTGGAACATATCGAGTTAGTTGCTTGATTGATTTGTGTTATTGCAACTAACAACCTTGTCGTATGAATGAATATATATAGGTTATGCTAACTACTTGCAAATCTAAACATCAATGCAAAATCTAATGGAAGATTTCAAGATCCTATATTGATAGAAACAAGCAACTCTATTTTAGGTAATGCGAGAATAAAACTTACTGTTTTGAACGTATGATGCTGCTTGCAAGGGTGCATATTTCCCTTGTACTCTGAGAACCCCATAGTTTCTTATGCTTTTCTTCATTGGATGCATGATTCATTATTTTTATTGGTTTAGTCCGCCAACTAACTCATTCTTTCATGTTAGTCATTCTTGGGGGACTATTTCTTCAAGAGCAAAACCCTGCAAGATGAATTCAGCACAGAAGGTTTGTGCAAAGCAGCTGTTTTTGCTATGCAAGTGGCAGAGGAGCTCAAGTCGTGGCCAGAGCAAAGCACTCGCCACAGGTCATGGGTTACCTCATCTGAAGCTATGGAGCAATGTAGACATCCTTGGATGCAGGATGCTTTTAGCGAGGGATTCTCAAAATGGCATGACGGCGTCCTAATTAGGCCTGACGCTGAAGCCACTCCTAAAGATGAAAGTTAAACAGGCTCCAATTTGTTTGAAGTCAATGAGCGGCCATTGTGTTTTACATATTGCCACTATATGCATTTCTTAGCTTAGGGAAGATATCTAAGATAGTCTTCCTTGGAGGTTTTTGTCAAATGTTATGTCTGAGTACCCTTTTAAACATTACTGCATGTTCTTAGCACGCTCAACAATTGAAGAAATTTGACAACCATACAAGAGCAGTCAAAAGCTTAGTGTTTGTGAATTTGAGGAAGCAACATTTGCGATATATCAATTCTTCTTCAGGTATTTTTGTGTTTTGTTTGGCCACCCAACTTGAAGCTTCACGAGGTAGATAGCAGAGTTCCTGAGTTAACTTTCAGGAGCAAGCATAGTTGAAGAGATCACTAAATTCTATTTCCATGGATCATGAGAACTATGGCAATCCTAAATTTGACTTGTGTTGTTTTCTCTCCATGCCAAAATTCGACTGATCGAGATTTTGTAGATATGGTACAACATTTTGTTCTTTATGCAAATCTCAGATTTGGTGGCTTATGAGTCCTGTAGCTTTTGATGCTGATGTTGACAGACTCCTCCGTACCACCAACCAATGTCCAAACACAAGCACAAAACATTTGATGTTGATCCTGAAATTGTAATTCTAATCCAATGACCAAATGCCATTTGCATCCCATTCATTGCACTTAATTGTATAAATCATGTCTTGATTTGAAGTTTCCTATTAGCTTTTGAGTAAGACAAGATCAAATGCTGCAAAAAGATCACCTATTTCTTTGTTATTCTTTATTCATGCACTCACTTTCTAAATTCCCAATAGGTCTATGAACCCATCTGAAGTTCTTGATTTACTTGAATATCAATAAATTTTCAAATTCAAAACTTTACATGGATTCATGAAGATTTTAAGACAGTAGATTTTATTTTAAGCTAGCATTTTGAATATTATAAAATTATTAAGTAGTTTTGGTTCGAAATTATTTGATGATAGGTAAAATAGGGAAGTAAAACAATTTATATTTTTATAAAGTGCAGGAAATAATTTTTCTTTAACCCAAAGACTTAGTAAATCTATCAAGATGGTTCTTGAGTGAGCTACTTAGCGCATTCAAACATATTTGTGAGCAAAATGAATCGAAAAAGTGTATTGAATTCTCAACACCTCTCCAAGACTATAACCTATATGAGTGCACTTCAATCATCATGTCATATCAATAAATTCTTGAGTGAACAAATTCAATTGGAATTCTTTATATTGTCCATTTAAGTTTTGCTAGTGCTTGCCTATAAGGAATATGACAGTGTGCTAGTGTTGTATTTAGACATCAATTAATAATAATAATAAAGTCTTAGATACAAAATTTGACAATACAAATTCATAATAAATATAGGATGCAATAATGAAAGCATGATTACGAGTTAAGAAGAGCAAATTACACTATTGTTTTTAGAGTTAAATAGAAAAGTCAGAATATAAACATAAGTCTTTACTAAATATGATTTAGTATTACGATCCCTAAACGTACAACTAAATGCATCTAGTTTAACTGCTAATATCGGTCCATTATGTGACTCAGATCATTCCTTTATTTTGAAAAAAAAAGAAAAGGTTTATCTGAAAGTTGTATCACTGATAAGATAAAAGATAATATTACTTAAGTAAAGAGCATAAATAAATTCCAAAGCAAAATTCTCATTAATTATATCAATATCACACTTTTGTAGAAGATAAAATTCTGCACCATGCATAAGTCAAGTCATTTCAATAATAATTCTCATTTTTTTAAAAGGAAAAACAAAATTAAAAGGCATGGAAAAATTTAGGAGAATTTTATTCTTGAATTATTGTACTCACTCTATTCATCAAAATCATAAGTTTTCTTAAGGCCAAAATTAGTGCATATCCATGATTCAAACCTCCTTTTGCCAAGGAATTTAAGTCAAAATTGGCTCTAGCATCCCTTGTAAGTCACTTGATATGACACTAAATTCAACTTGGATTGATTTAGGCATTTGCATGAGTAGTGCATGATTAGGAGAAGCCATGAATGCATGTTTGGAATAAGTAATAGCTTTGTGGAGATAGTTGATGAAACTTGAGAATGACTTCTTCAACATGTTATAAGACAACCATAGTAAGATACGATAGTATAGATAGATTCCTAAGATTCTTGTCGTGGGTGGGAAGTGCAACGAGAGCTTTTGAGTCATAATGCACCTTAAGATATCAAATAAATAATAGATGAGCATTGTGAAATTTGAGACACCCATGAATTTAACAAGTGTCATTGTTGGGCAAATTGAGATGAGCTACTATATTTTGGAGTATCCCATTGGAGTTTTTAGGTGAAACAATATGGCAGGATTTATTGAGATTGAACATTTTAAGGTCATGCGATTAGTGGACTATGTAACTAACTACGTGAGAAGATTGGTTTTTATGGAATATTGTGAAGTTCATGGACTAGTGATCCAACACCTCTAATGATAACCATAATTTTGTATGTTTTTGTTTGTTATTGTTGTTTGTCGTGAGATTGTGTATAGTGCATATTGAAGGTTAGACAATTTGTAACTAGAAAGGGTTTGTACTAAGATTTTGAATGTAGAGAGCATGATACAAGATGTTGATTATGTTTCTCAAGCAATATTGGAAGGCAAATAAGAGATTTATATATATGTCGTGGACAAAGTTTGTCTTGATTACAATTGGTCTTTTCGTTATATCTTTCATATTCATCGTACATTGCATTGAAGGGAGTTCTTGATTACACACAAAGTGTTTAGTATATTATTTCGACTTCAAAATATGAAGAATTTCTTCCATTGTTGCTCTTTGTTTGAGTTCGTTCTACTAGGACAAATATTTTCCTAATGTCATTTGCTTGTCCATCTATATTCTAGTAAACTTTACAATCATAAATAAGAACCTTCTAGGTAACAATGAGATAAAATTATTTGTTCAATGACATTAGATGTTTATAATAAGATTAGAATCAACATTAAGAAAAAGGCAATAATTGGATCTAAAGAATGATCTTCCTATATTAAGGCTTTATTTACTTGGATGGGAATATAAAGGAAAGAAGGGAAAGACTCACAAAATTATATATGAAATTCATTTATGTACATCTTTTGCGACTTTTCCTCTTCTACTTTACGCTTTCAATCCAAGTAAACAAACCCTACAAGTCATATCTTTGGGTTAAGATGGTGAATTCTCGTGAGATGGGTCGAATAGAGTGTTCTTGTCATTTTCTTGGGTAAAATTTGGTATGAAATTTGAGGATAAAACCATGCATTTTTTTCTTATGATATATGTTCATTGCTAACAAAAAAAAATAACCATAAATATTTCACAATGCAATAGGCAATTAAATGACTTGAGAGGTACAAGAAAATCAAGGTCTTAAAAACACAATGAAGCATCAAATCAATTGCTTCATGTTGCTTCATGCACAAGGGGTAGGTAATTATGAAATCTTAAAGAGATCATCATGCATTTCAACATGACTCGCTACTCACAAAGTTGATAATCGTCTAACATACTATCTCACATCATCAAATTGTCTCCCTCTTCATGTGAACTTGTAGGCCATATAGATGCCATCAATGTGTTGTTGCACATTCACCAAATTGTGATTCATCAATGCCTTTGCTGCTTACCATTCTTTAGTTGTAAGGTTCTCCGAGTTGCAAGTTTATGTTCAAATTTGTGTAGATCAAAATAAAGGGCTTTTAGTAGTTTATGCAAAATGCAAATTTATTCCTAACCTATGAGAGAACTTACTTAGTTGCTGTTATCATTTTCTTCTTCTTTTATTTAAGACTTGAAATCTTTTTTGCATACTAAATTTTCTATAAATTGTTGGAGACGATAAGGGCAACTCTCTACACAAGCTTGTTGCAGAGTAGTCTTGTATGGATGACTGATTACACGAATTTGCTTCATTAGAAACATATTTAGTTCTACCTTTAATTTCTTTCATTCAATTCCAACACTATCATTTAGACTCATTTTGCATCTTCAAAACCATGTAGGATATACAAATGCCTTGTGATGCAAACAAAAAGAAGCTAAGATATAACATCTAGGAAATCTATATCTTGTCGATAAACATCACTCTATGTATTATGTGTGTAACTTTGAGATGCTCCATTTGAACCATTACAAGTATGGGCCTTCCATCCAAGCTTCAATCATAATAAGAGAGAACATTTTAATGTGCTACAACTTCAAATGCTTCAAAAATGATGACTTTGATCATTTTGGAGCTTTTCTTATATGCCCAACTAAGTCACTTTGCCGCTTTAATAATAATGAAGAACAATGAAACTCTACATTCATAACAATCCGAACTATGGGGCAAAGTTAGGAGTAGTGATTCATAGGGAAACTTTAATCAAGCCTCCTAAGAGATAAGGGTATCTCCATGGTTGCACATCACTATTTAGACGATATCCTCATTCACACTTCATGAAAGATATCCTTAAGGAACTAGCTAGTCCATTTAACATCAACATGTCAACCCTCAACTATTATGATAATGTTCCAGATATCTAAATGTTGATTCGATCTAAATGACTATCCGAGACATTGAATGGTTTAATGTATAAGTCTCTTCTAACTACCCTACAAGGAATCATCTCAATAATGGTTTTGCTCGATTCACTCCCTTTTATCTTGCTTTAAACAACAATCGAGATAACAATCATTGTCACTATATTACCGACGATTTAAAAATTAGTGTTGATTAGTATTTGTAGTGATTATTCATATCTCTAATAAAAATGATTATAATCTTAATAAAAGTATCATATAGTGTTGATTATAATTGTCATCAAATGTTAGTATAACCACAACTAAAATTACCACATATCATCATTTTCTAATTATTGAAACTATTTATAGATGATTAGATCTTATTTTTATATTAACAAGATTAGATAGTTTTATTGTAACTGTCTTAACATGATTGTCGCTAAAAATTGATCTCGATGTAGTGACACTGACAACAATTTATAGCCAATTTTGTTTGGTATCAATACATCATTCAAGGAGTACTTTATAATGAGTCAAATGTCGAGGTTGATTGATACACATTTGATGCTCTTATGCTAATCTAGATGAGCCAATGACCGTTTCATCTATGAGATAACAAGTTTTCCAACAAACTAAACCCCCGTTTTCCTTAGTGATCGAACACCAATACTTTTCATCATATTTTGAGTAGTCATCCGACCGGGCCATTTATTTATTTATTTATTTAAAGTCATCTTACGCATACACCAAAGTCGCCTTCAAGCATCATGAAGAAGTAGGAAACTATCTAGCAAAACAAGGTTGAAAAGTATAATAACACTACCAAACACTGAAACGGTTAGTTAATTCAAAGGGCAGGGACCGACTATAAATAAAGAAAAAAATCATTAGCCATCGCTAGCTCTATCATCTGTTCTTCTTAACTCAACAACATTCATTTTCTCTTCACAAGTCAACATCTATAATTTAATCATCAAAAATAGCTTTTCGATCAAGTTTCCAATTTCATCTCAAACAACTTTCTCGATAGGTTTCTTGAGTAGACGATCGACGTTCATCTTTTGGCATATATGAGGACCATATTGATGTCTACTTCATGATCTCACCAAACAACTAAACCCTAAATTCGGATGCAATCCACAATTCCAAACTTGATTTCATTACGTCAATCAACAATGAATACTATTTTCCCCCCTTTAAATTGAATTGGCAAAGTGTCTCCTTCCTTTAGATTTTAAAAGCCACTAGTTTTCTTTCTTTCTTTCTTTTTTTTAATCCAGGTATTTAGCTTTTCGAATCAACAAATCCTAGAGATGACCGGTTCAGTCTCACAAAAAATTTTCACTGACCACCAGAGTAAATCGAGAAGTACTAATGGAGACTCATCCAAATGACCCGTATTCTTAGGCCCACTTTTTATTGGAAGGAAAATCTCATACAGTACGTCGCAGTTGAAATTCAAACCTTAAATTCCTTAATTATCTATTAAAAAGTCTAATCATTAAATCATTATTCCGGGAGTCACTAGTTTTCCTTCCCCTTAAGAGAAGACTTGAAAGAGCATAATAGTACCAATTAATGATAAAGGTTTGAAAAAAAACTAATTAACTAATCATTAGTGAAGCTTTTGACCAATTCTCCTCATGATTACAAGTGGAAGGAATAAATAGAGATCATTAACAAATAAATAGAATAAAATCAAATTGCCCCACTATTCAAATTAAAAAATGGAATCTTAAAGTCCTCTCCCTTTGATGCCATTCCTTCATAGAGATTATGAATGCACTTCCATTGCTTTTCTATCTTCAGGAGGTTTTCAAATTGATTGGTGGTCACTTTTTAGAAAATGCACATGCACCATAAAAGTGACCTCTAGTATTATATATATCTCTCTCTCTCTCATTCTTATAAGTAATGTAGGGCAAAAATAAAAGAAAAGTGCCCTTTATTTTTATTTTTATCATTATAAAAGGACACCTCAATTTGAGAAAAGAACTTTTATTTCGGTAATTTTGTAACAACTTTATTCAAAACTACTATAACAACGTATTGTAACTTTGGCCAAAGCTATTATAACTTAGAGCAATGTATCCAAAATTGCTAGTAAGAGATTTGAACAGCTTTAACCAAAACTGCTACACGTGTATTAGTTTTGAATAAAACTATTATAATATTTTTGAAGTGAATTTGTCCGAGTTAAAAAGGAATATTTTGATATAACAGTATTTCATATGCAATAATTTTGATTAAGTAAGAGTAATTTTACTTTACATCGTATTAATTCTGATCAAAATTGAATTAAGGGTATTTTTAGAATAAAAAATAGGATGGAGTACTATTTTGATAAATATTTTTAATTTGAGAAAATTACTTTTACAAAAATTTCAGTAATTTTGTAACAACTTTATTCAAAACTATTATATTATAACTTAGAGCAATTTATCCAAAATTGCTAGTAAGAGATTTGAACAACTTTAACACATGTAACATGTAGTAGTTTTGAACAAAACTATTATAACATTATTAAAGTGAATTTGACTAAGTTTAAAAATAATATTTTGATATAATAGTATTTCATGTGTAATAATTTTGATCAAGTGGGAGTGATTTTATTTTACATTGTAGTAATTTTGATCAAAGTTGAAACAAGGGTATTTTTAGAATAAAAAAATAGGATGGAGTACTATTTTGATAAATATTTTTAATTGAAACGTCCTTTTAATAATAATGAAAATAAGGTAAGGAATAAGGAATACTCTTTTTTTATTTTGCCAATAAATGTATACTTCCTTAGTGAGTGGTGTCATTTGAGCTTCAAAAGCTCATGGGATAAGCTATAATGAAATTGATCGGACGCAAGCACTCCTCCATTGTAATTATAAAAATCAAGAAAGTATTATTATGAATGCTTAGATGATATGTTAGCAACTAAGGTATATTAAATTAATCAATGATATATAATTAATCATCTTAAGGCTATGGAAACGTCTATATAATTAAATTAGCAGATAGAACGCAAAAGCAGCACCTCTGACCTGCTGCTAATGATTAATCATCACTAACCTACACCACAAACATATACAGAAAAAACAGAACACAATATTGGAAAGCACTAAGCTATCCTTTTGCACATTGTCTTTTGTGAAAACAATTACAAGCTGCATGCCCACCTCATCGCCATTGTTATATATATACACCCAGGATTCAAGTACTGCGATACAAGACCCACAAAACTAAGTAGCTCTAATCACACCACTCTCTTTTGTTTCAGGGACTCGACGGATTGATTAATTTATCTACTCAGGCTCACGTCCACTGTATTTTATATATACACAATGCAGAACTCGATCGACACAGGACTACGTAGGTCCGATCCAATATTGGGTTCAGGGTAGACCCATGGACCTAAAGGGAAAGTCACCTAATTATACGGTCCTGTCTGGATTGAGCATGAAGGGGTGCTTAGCCGTGTGGGCGAACGCATGAGAGAAGTGGTTGAGGCATGTTCTGAGGACACGGGTTGTCGTGCGAGGAGTGCACGGTAAGGTCCTCTCCCACTCTCCCTCGGGTTGGTATAAAAGAGTGCCCGTATAGGCGAGTGTAGGTATGCGAGACTATTCTCAACTAGCTAACTACTTCGTTCCTATTCTTCTTCTTCCCTGTGCCTGACTTGAGCATCGGAGAGGTTCTGCCAAAGTCCGTCTTGGCCTCCCTTCTAACTCATCTCGGTGGTTGCAGCGTCTCATCTCATATGTTAGTCGTGGGAAAAGTTCTGGATTCAGTTCCCGGAGATTGTCATTTCCATTGATCTTCGTCGAAGCTAGACGTACCTTTGGTGGCCATCCCTCTCCGCTCTAAGTTAGCAACTAATATCTTCTGGTTCTTGCTGCTCGACCTAAAGACAGCACAATCACTTGCTAACTCGATCACCTACCAACACGATAGGAGCCAACCTGATAAAGAAACGCCTGACCAGAGGTGATCCAACCTCCGTTTGGCCTACCTGTGGTGGCCTATTCTGAGTACTAGAGGAATCAACCCATCACCCGATCTCAACCGAATCATTTTGACGTCGTGTGTGGGAAGTCTGAGCTAAGACATTGAGATGGAAGACACTAGAAGAAGTCATGGAGAGCGAGGATCTACTTTTGAAAAAAGTGATCGGGTCGTGATCCCGGACTCAAGGACCTCTGCCTTAACAATAGAAGGCCTAAGTCGAATAGTGATAACTACTGTGGAGGAGCTCCTGTGATGACAATTTTTATCGAATCCTCCGCCATGGGGATACTTGGAGGAGCATTGGTCCAACAAGAAGAATAATCTCGGGAGTCAACTGTCTATGAGTCACCTCAAGAAAACTAGAAGCGGCGGGACAAACCCTAACCAAATGCCCTTGCCTTGTCGAGCTAGGGGATCGACTAAGGGGCTCGAGAGCAGGTTGTGCTACTCGTCGATCCAAGGAAACACCTCGAAGATGTCAGAACATCTAATGATACACCCCAAGAGATAACCTCCCTCACCGTATGACCATTAATATGATCTCAAGAGGGGCTATAGATGGAGACTCCAATTGTGTGTGAAAAGATCATAGTCGGCATATAAAAAGTTATGGAGTTGACACAAGACATGGTCGGGGGGAAGGCCCCACCATCATCTTTGGACTAGAAGACCTAGAGGGGTGGTTACCCCTCACAATGAAGCGTTGGTGGTGTGGGCCACCATAGCTAACTACGATGTGGCCCGAGTGTTCATTGACTCAGGGAACTCTGTCAACATCCTTTTTTAAGGACACCCTTGACCAGATGCAAGTAGACCCGGCTGAGTTTCAGCCCATGTCTACCTCTCTATTTGGTTTTGCAGGGTATAAAGTCATGTCGTTCAAGAAAGTAAACCTGCCACTCTCCTTAGAGGAGGAGCCCTGCGAATAACTCATACCACGATTTTCACAATGGTAGAGACTACCTAGGCCTATAATTTCATTTTAGGGAGGTTGACGATGAGCTCCATCAAGGCGGTGGCATCAACATACCATTAAAAGGTTAAATTCCTAGTGGGTGGTTGGATAGGAGAAGTCAAAGGAGATCAAACCACGATTAGGAAGTGTTATGTGAAGATGGTCCATCCAACTTGAAGAGAGCCAGGGTGGGAGGCAATACACATTGGTACCGAAGACAAGGAAGGGCAAAAGTGCAACTTTTGCAGGAGGTGCCCTTATCTATCTCTAGAGAGGATGAGCAAGAGGAGGTTTTGATCATACCAAATCAGCCAGAGAAGACCACCCAAGTGACGGCTGACCTCCTCTAAGAAGTAAAGCAGAAGCTGGCTATATGTCTTGCTCAAAATAGGGGGTCTTTGCCTGGTCAGCTCGGGAGATCGGTGAGATATCCCCCTCGGGTTATGGAACATAGACTTAATGTTCTTCCTAAAGTTCAATTGGTCAAACAGAAGTAGTACTTTGGTCTTGAGAAGGATAAAGAATAAGGGAGGAGATTACTAAGTTATTGGAGGTAGGACATATCCAAAAGTTCCAAATCCCGACCTAGTTGGAGAATATGATGCTAGTGCCAAAGGCTGCAAGCAAGTGGAGAGTCTGTGTGGATTTTCGAGACCTCAACAAGACATGCCCCCAAAATTGCTATCCTCTCCCCTAGATAGACCAGCTGATGGACTTAACTTCGAGGTACGAGCTCATCTGCATGTTGGATGCTTATCAGGGGTGTCTTCAGATATTGTTGGCGCAAGACGACTAGGAGAAGGTCAATTTTATTACCTCAGATGAGACCTTTTGTTACACAGTGATGCCCTTTGGTCTCAAAAATACTGTGGCAACCTACCAAAGACTGATGGAACAAGTCTTCAACATTGAGGTATATGCGAATGATATCCTGATCAAATCTACTAAGGGGGAGGACTTAATTGGTGATTTGGAGGAGACATTCGCTACACTACAAAGGTAATGGTTTGAAACACAACCCCAGTAAATGTATATTTGGCATCAACATCAAGCATTTCCTCGGTTACTTGGTGATTGAGCGAGGAATAAAAGTTAACTCAAAGAAGGTTTAAGCTTTGCAAGACATGTAGGCTCCTCAGAATACTTGGGAAGTTAAAAAGTTAGCTAGGAGGATTACTTCTTTAAAAAACTAGTTCATCTCTAGGTCGACTGACAAAAACTTGCCCTTCTTTAAGGTGTTATGAAAGTCATCTCGCTTCACATGGGACCAGAAGTGCAAGCAGGCTTTCACTGAGCTCAAGAGGTATATTTGTCATACTTGCCTATGTTATATAAGCCTATAATAGGGGAGCATCTTTGGTTGTATCTCCTAGCTACTGAGAGGGAGATTAGCTCAATCCTTCTTTGCCGAAAGGGGGTCGTACAATAATCAATCGATTTCATCAGTCATCTCCTCAAGGATGTTGAAGTATGATGTAACGCCTTAGAGAAGTTTACCTTGGAACTCATCCTGGCTGATTGTCGACTCAGCACGTACTTCATTTCTCACACTATGACAGTGCTCTGAGACACTTCCTAGCCAATTAGGAGGTCTC
Organism: Hedychium gardnerianum; assembly: GCA_038050645.1. Taxonomy (NCBI): domain Eukaryota; kingdom Viridiplantae; phylum Streptophyta; class Magnoliopsida; order Zingiberales; family Zingiberaceae; genus Hedychium; species Hedychium gardnerianum. The sequence continues at coordinate 2,344,412 of JBBUKS010000113.1, read as the reverse complement.
AAGAAGGCTAATTAAGTGGACAATCGAGCTCAGTGAGTAAGATATTCAGTACCAGCCATAGACAACGATCAAGGCTCAAGTACTAACAGACTTCCTTGTAGAGACTTCTAGATGGGAAGAAGAGAAGGTCTAGAGAGTCTTTGTGGAAGGAGTTATGATGGATCAAGGTAGTGGAGTTGAGATCCTATTGATCTCACCTCATGGAAACGAGATCCGAGTAGCCGTGTAGCTCAATTTTAATGTCTTCAACAATGAAGTTGAATACGAGACGTTATTGGTCAGTTTGAGCATGACCAAGTATGTGAGGGCTACTAAGATCATTGTTTATTTAGATTCTCAATTGGCAGCTCGTCAATTGGAGGGAGTGCATGAGTTCAAGAGCAATCAGCTTTGTAGGTACAAAAAGGCTTATGAAAAGATGAAAGTTGAATTCCAAGAGGTCGCGCTTTGAAAAATACCTCGAGAAGAGAATAAAAGGCAAACAATTTGGCTTGGATAGCTAGTGCACTCACTAATTAAGTAGAAGAGGACATACTAGTTCGAGTGGAGCTAGTGGCCCAAATATATAAGTCACTGACTCCTAAATCCAACCAAGGTGACTCGATTGATTAGAGAGAGGTAATAATTGTCTTCCTCAAGCAGGGAGTCTTCCTGAGGATCTTGGGCAAGTGAAACTTACCAAGCGAAGGGTTGCCGCTTCACCTTGATAGGTGAGAACCTGTACAAGAGGGCATTCTCTCGCCCCTTATTGAAGTGTCTGGGCTTGGTAGAAGCAGAATATGTGATGAAGGAAATCCATGAGGGTAGATGGGGAAAGACTTTGGCCTGGATGGTCATACTGGTTGAGTATTTCTGGCTTACCTTAGAGTGAGACGTAGTGCATCTTATCACTTCTTGCTTGAATTGCCAGAGGCATAAACAACTATCTCGACATCCAATTGAGCTCTTAAAGGTGTTGACAACCTCTTGCCCCTCGACCAATGGGGGCTAGACATTGTGGGTTAATTCCAGTAGGGAAAAATCAGAAAAAGTATCTTCTGGTAGCCGTGGACTACTTCTCCAAATATGTGGAGGCGGAGCCCCTTGCTCAAATCATTAAGAGGGTTATTCTGAAGTTTCTCTAGAGAAGCATAGTGTGTAGATATGGAGTACCTAGAAAACTGGTGTCTGATAATGGAACGTAATTTCAGGGACGAAGGCTTGGGGAGTGGTGTCAGGTGCTCGACATCTAGCAATCTTTTACCTCAGTGACCTATCCTCAAAACAATGATCAAGTAGAGGTGGTTAATAGGGAGTTAGTCCAAGGTTTGAAGGTCAAACTCGATCACATAGGAGGGAGCTGAGTGGAAAAGTTATTGAGCATCACATGGTCTTTCTGCACCACCCCCGGGAGGAAACAAGAATGGCCCCATTCCATTTAGTATACAGAGGAGAGGCAGTGGTTCTTGTGGAAATTGGAATACCATTCGTGCGGGTCAGCGCTTATGATGAAGCCAATGTAGAAAGGCAGTTACTCGAGTTGGACTTAGTGGGAAAAGCTAGGGATAGCGTTGCAGCCTAGCTTAGAACATATAAATAGTTGGTGTGACAAGCCTACAACATGAAGGTCATCCCTCATTCTTTCTAAATAGGTGATGTCGTCTGGAAGAAGATGCAACATGCGGGAGAAGTCGGGAAGTTAGAACCTCATTTGGAAGGGCCTTATCGGGTGAGTTAGAAGCTAAGTTCGGGAGCTTATTATTTGCAGGACTCGAAGGAAAAATAACTCGAGAGCTTATTATTTGCAAGACCTGAAGGAAAAATAGCTTGGGCGCCCATGGAATGCTTTCCACCTCCAACCTTATCATACTTGAGGGGTGCCTTTGGGTGTCATATTTTATCTTTCTCATAATTTCCATTATGTCAAGCCAAAGCCAATCTGAGTCAAGCCAATTGGTAGTTCAATTTCTATACAGTGTTTTAGTTACATCTTCTAATGAAAAATATTGCCTTTGGAAAATATCTTGGTGTCTTTGAATGGTTCTCCATCCCCTCTCAGAAGGGTTGACTTGTTACACTCTCCCGACTAAAACTTAATTGAGGATCGAGTTCTCCATACACTCTACTAAGTCGGACATAGTCGTATATCGAGTTCTCCGTACACTCTCCTGATTGGGTCTTAGTTGTGGATCGAGTTCTCCATTCCCTCTCGGAGGGTTGCCTCGGTACACTCTCCCAACTCAGACATAGTCATGGATAGAGTTCTCCATGCACTCTCCCGACTTGGACATAACCACAAATCGAGTTATCTGTATACTATCCCAACTAGGACTTAGTCGTAGATCGAGTTCTTCTTCCTCTCTCTGAAGGTTGACTCTCTACACTCTCCCGATTTGGATTTAATCGCTAATGGAGTTCTCCATCCCTTCTCAGAAGGTCGACTCATTACACTCTTCCGACTGAGACTTAGTCCCAGATCGAGTTCTTCATCCCCTCTCAAAGGGTTGACTCATTACACTCTCCCGATTGAGACTTAGTCGTGGATTGAGTTCTCCATACACTCTCTTGACTCAAACATATTCGTGGATCGAGTTCTCCATATACTCTCCCGACTCGATCATAGTTGTCAATCGAGTTCACTGTACACTCTCTCGACTAGGACTTAGTCGCGAATTGAGTTCTCCATACACTCTCCTGATCGGGACTTAGTCGCGAATCGAGTTCTCCATCCCCTCTCAGAAGGTCACCTCGATACACTCTCCTGACTCAGACAGAGTCATGGATTGAGTTCCTCATACACTCTCCCCGCTCAGATATAGTCATGGATCGAGTTCTCCATACACTCTCCTGACTCAGACATAGTAACGGATCGAGTTCTCCGTATACTCTCTCGATTGGGAATTAGTCTCAGATCAAGTTCTCCATCTCTTCTCAGAGGGTCAACTCTCTGCACTCTCTCGACTCGGACATAGTTGTGAATCAAGTTATCCATCCTCTCTCAGAGGGTCAACTCATTACAGTCTCCCAACTCGAGCATAATCAAGGATTGAGTTCTTCATTCCATTGTGGAAGGATTGACTTGGCTCATTTCCTTTGCCATAGCTTGGGCGCAGACTGAGCTCTTTCCTCCCTTAGCCTTGCTAGGCATTGTGGACATCTTCACACCAAGTTCATTTTCATTTATCAAGCTATAGACAAACCGCATCTGCTCCTCCTCTAGCTTTGTTATTAGGTGCTAATCTCTATAGTGTAGTTGCTCGCCATCCTATTTTATACTACTGAGAGTCATTATTAAGATCTCAGTTGGTTAGGTTGTGTCTGCCTAACTACTCACACTGACTTGAGCATCCTACCGACATAAAACATGACAGGACACTCCAAGATAATTCGAGTTGTTTCCAGATTGTCAGCCAGCCAACCTTCTTCGGGGGAGCCGACTACTCAGTTTAGCTCTCCTAACCTAGTTTTGTTCCGGAGGGGCCTTCATTTTTCTTTCTCAAAGGGGTCAGATCTAGTGGCGAAATTCCCAACCCAACCCGAGATGGGGTTGCAGATTAGGCGGGTCAACCCATGAGTCTACCAAAAAATATTAAAAAAATTTAATTTTAGGTTACAAATTAGGTGAGGTGGGTCAACCACGTGCTCATTGAGTTTTCCAATTTAGTTTTAAGTTTTCAATTTTTTTCAACTCAATCCGCAGGACAACCCGAGTCTGCCACAGGTCGACCCGCCTAGACCCCCAGCCCACGGGGGTTGGCCCATTTAGGCCTACCAAATGATGGGTTGATAAAATTTTAATCTAATCCACTAAAATTATTTGACGAAGTGATCCAATCCGATGGGCTCAACCCAAATTGATGACTCTAAAGGTGAGTCGGTAAGTCAACTTTACGAAAGGTTCAAGGAGATTATTAACGGAATCCGCACAATTGAATAACAAGTTGATAATTGTGTCTTGATAAGGTACACTCTTAAAGCATTTTCAAGGACAACTTTATGGGCACTTGTGGTGGATACTTATAAAGTATCTAAGGAATTGTCCTTAATTAAATAGATGATTTTTTCTGTGATTTCAAATTATATGAACTAACTAACCTTGATCGAAAGGAGAAAGGTATGGCTTTGATTGCAGGTAAAGTTAATGGAGTCAAAGCAAAGTCAAAACTCAAACCCAAAGAGGAGACTGAATTGGAGTTAGGATATGATTCTTCAACTGACAAAGATGACCTGTCTTCGGAGGTTGCCAACATCGTTAAGAAGATTATCCGAAGGAAAAAAGTTCTCCAAGAGGTTCGTAAAGAAAGAAATCCAAAAGAAGGATCAAACTAATTTCCGGTGTTTCGAGTGCAACAAGAAGTGACACTTCAAGGAAGACTGTTCTCTTTTAAAAGAACCCAAAAAATCATACAAGTTCAAGAAGAAGAAAAAGAAGGCGCTAAAAGTGACTTGGGATGAGTTTTACTCAAAATCAAAGTCAAACTCATATCAAATCAACTTGCTAGCTTTGGTGGCAACATAAGAGTGATCCAAACTCAAGTCTGAATCCGAGTTCAAGTCAGCATCAGAGTCAAGTCAAAGTCAAATTAGTGACTCAGATGAGTCAACTAATTAGGTAACGAACCTCCTGACCGAAAAGTTGAACCTTACCAAAACTTATTTAACTAAATCTTTAGCTAAGTACAAGTCTAAAGTCAAGTCTCTCCTTAAAAAGGTCAAAGACCTTAAGGAAAAGACTAATTTTGACTAATCAACTAAGGTGATTCAAGATAGAACCTCAACTCAAGTACAAACTTGAGGAAGAGAATTCCAGCTTGAAAAAATAAGTTGACGAGTTGAAGACAATGTTGAACAAGTTCATGTCAGGATCCAAGTATCTAGACATGATGCTTAGGTTTCAACAAGTTGTGTATAACAAGACCAAACTTGAATTTAGCCAAAGACAAAATCATATTTTATACTTGTCTTTGTTAAGTAGGAATAACCATGCTAAACATAGAATGGCTTGGGTTTCCAAGTCATACTTACTTAACTAAGTAGGAAGAAACTCGTTTTGCAGCATGTTTATTATGTTAACTCAACTTATGCTAGTTCTAATCATTGTGTGATTTTAACTCATGTTCTAATCTAGAAGTTAGAAAATATTTTAGACCTCTAACTTAGGGGGAGTTAACTTTAATTGTATGGTTTTGCTTAGACTAGAATGAAACTTGCATTATGTATAGTTGAATAAGGGACTAGCCTTAGTTTTAGTTCTTTTTTATTTTAAATTGGTTTACTTATTTGACTTGTTCCTCTATGTAGTCAACTATTAAATTTGAATTTAAGTTCACTTCGGTTACGTACTTAATTTTAATGCTTACTTAACTTTAGGAGTTGCTGAGACTTATCTTAATGCTTACATGTCTACTTAGCTTATGTTTAATTGCTTATATTCTTACTTTAATGCTTTAATGCTTACTTGTCTTATTTTGTTCAATTTAAATGGGCAAAAATCACCATCATTTGACAAATTATCAGATGGGCATCCCTTTTCCAATTAAAGTCAAATGGGTGCCCCATCTAAAGTAATCTACCCAAAATACCCCTTGATCGGATTCTAAGATAGCAATTGTAGCAGATACTCAGCTAGCAAGTATCTGTTATAACATGTAGAAGCTAGCAATTAGCTGTTATACATTGTAGCAACTACCTGCTAACTTTTACACAAACGATTGTGATCAGATAATATTAATTTGAAATGTAGTGGTTGTCATAAAGTCCCTTTAGTTTGTTTTGCTCATTGAAATATTATTTTAACCAGGCTATCATTCTCTAATAAGCAAAATTAACATGAGATAATGATACTGCTGTAGAAGCAGTTGGTACACGTTATAGTAGTTACCTGCTAGCTTCTACACATCCAATCGTGATCAAATAATGTTCATTTGAAATGTAATAGGTGTCATGAAGTCCCCTTAGTTTATTTTGATCATTGAAATATTGTTTTAACTAGATTATCACTCTCCAATATGTAAACTCAATATAAGATAGTGATACTATTGTAGAAGCTAGCAACCAACTGCTACACATTGTAATAGCTATCTATTAGCTTCTACACAGTCGATCGTGATCAAATAATATTCATTTAAAATATAATGAATGTCATGAAGTCCTCTTAGTTTGTTTTATTTATTGAAATATTATTTTAACCAAGTTATCACTCTCCAATAAGCAAAATCAACAAAATATAATGACATTGTTGTAAAAGTTAGCAATCAGCAGCTACACATTAGTTAGCCATCGCATTGGATAATAGCTCTTTGTCACTATCACTTCCATGTTCGGAATCGGAAGAAGACTCTTCCTTCTCCTTCTTCTCCTTCTTCTTCTTCTTTCCTTTCTTCTTACTTTTCTCACCTACAATTAAATACATACCTTTCTTCTTATGGCTTAAATTAGCTTTTTCATGCATCTCTAATTCACAAAATAATTTATCTAATTTAACAATAGACAAATCTCTTAAAATATTGTAGGCATCCACTATAGATGACCACAAAGAATTCCTTTCTTCTCCTGATTTGGTCGGATTTTTTCCTTTTACCAAGAGTTCGGCCTTCAACTTTGTTGGACTTTCCTACCTTGCATCCAGTCTTCCAACTTGTGAGGACTTCTCCTTGCCAAGAATCTAGCCTCCCATCTTCTTGAACTTTCCCAACTTGCATTTAGTCTTCAGACCTACGAGAATTTTTCATGCACACTTGTCACACAAATGAGATCCTACAATTTTCCTAAACTTAAATATTGTCAAACATTGAAACTCCACATCCAAGGCATGATTGCACCAACATGGACATCCTCTAGTTCTCGTTGCTCGACCTACAAGTGGCCCAGTCACTTGCTGACCCGGTCACCTACCGACCCGATCGACAAAATAGCGCCTGACCAAAGGTGATCCGACCTGCCTGTAGTGGTCTGTTCTGAGTACTCGAGGATGTTGGATTTAATTATCCCTTAAGGTGGACTCATATATGATTTAAGACTAGCGATACCGAAACCCGTTAAGTGATCTAACTTAAGGTTATTGGGTATTGGGTTATTGGATGTGGACTTCATATGTGTAGAACCCATTATCCGCATCCATTATCATCTATGGGTTGATAATGGATGTTCACTATATATAGGGTTAGTCCCCAAGGGTTTAGAGATATCTTGACCTAATTTCTTATTCCCCATTGATAAGAAGTTTTACGGCGTCGTCATCCCCTAATTCCCTTGGAAGATCTTCCCATTTGCTTCTGCTTCTTTTTCTTCCTCAGGGATACTCACGACACTTCAGGACAAGGACATGACTCTTCAATCAGGTTCCTTGTCATATCATGTTTATGTATTTTATGTTATTATGTCATGTTTAATTGATGAAACTAGATCTTCTTCTTGTATTTCCTATATATGAGTTTTTCGTGTTCTAAAATTCATGCGGCTTAGGTTTTACAAGAATCTAACAAATATGAACAATTATACTGGATGATAATTATTTCTTCACCATGCCTGAGAGGTAAGCATACCTTGATTCTTGCAAATACTAAGGCATTCAGTGCCAACCATTAAAAAATAAATAGTGAATACCTCAAGTGTTTTACCATCAGGGGCTATATCTCTATCATGGAAGCACCACCTATCAACTCCAAGCTTGTTCATAAATTCAAAGTGTGCTCGCACTGCATTGCATATAGACACCGATCAGACTCTCATAAATCACTTATCACCAACAAACCTAAAAGGTTTGCATGCTTTTTTACTTCTTCTTTTGGCTATAGTCAGTGAATTTGTGCCATCCTCCCACGGCCATGATTTTGTTGGGGCACCAAAAGGATCAGCACCAGTACCACGAAATGTATGCCAAAAGGCAACACTAAATCGCATCCAGTCCTACATTACAACTAGGAGCCTCAGTATTGTAATAAGCTGCTAAAATTCCACAACATAAAAACCAAAAAGTCATCTCACAGATACATGCTTCAACTATGACCCAACAAGAGCAACAAAAAACTGATCCTCAAAAGGAGCAACACAAACCTTCATTTTCTTGCCAAGTATCTCTTCGTCAGCATTATACCACTTATAAGAAAGTGGGGTTTTGCTGGTTGGACCCTAATATGAAGGGAAAAACATAGAACAAAAACACCCAGAAAAAATCTATGTTAAACAACCTAATCAACAAGGTAAAGAGTGCAGGAATCTATCCTCTGGTGTAGTTGATTAAACAGTCAAATGGTATATATATTTTTTATTACTTCGTATTTGATCTTTGAGATTCCTGGGAAGAACTCTCCTTCCCAGCCATCTGAAGAACCACCATCGCAAGCAGCCTCAAGATTTGCTCGACATGTTTGCGGGCTTTCTGCAATCTGCAATTTAAAACCTATTCACACTTCAACAAGTCCGCATTTGTGTGTTTCATCAAAAAGAAAAGAAAAGTATACGAGTACTCACAACAGTTGATAGTGCCAAAGCCACAAAGAGCAAAACAGAAGTCCCCTTAATCTTCATACTGCATCAGGTACACACAAAAAAAAAAAAATTAATCAACTGTGAGATTTGCTAAGAACTCCAACATCAGACTGATCTAAAGGGCAAAAAACTGAAAAAGGCATGGCGAAAAACTACCAGTAGCAACAAAATCAAAACAAAAACTAGTCAGAAAAAAGGTGAGGACGATTGATTACTTACTGGAACTCCATCAAGCTCTGCTCTTCTCCAGCTCCAGCGATCTTACGAGCAACAAAGGTGGTTTTAAACAGCGAGGGCCAAGGAACTGTTCATGGGGATCTCATCCATTAGAGCTATGAAATTCTGTGTGCACAAATTTATTCGGAATTAGTGACCGTTCGATGGGAAATCTAACGGTAAGTAGCACTGCGTAGTATTTACGGGATCCACAATTTGGCTTTTTTGGATTTGGATTAGGATGGGGGAGTATGACGCAGGTAGAGTGAACGATGTTCAACTATTGGATGACAGATTTCAATGATGTTTGGTAGGAAACAGCGAATCCTGATATTTAATGCAACACGGATCTATCATGTTTGTGCATATTTTAATAAATAAATAAAACTTAAATAATTTATTATAGTAGAAAATTTAATAAATAGAAACTTCGATTTTTTTATCAAAGTACATAAGTTTTCGAAATATTTAAAATCACCTATTCTAATTTCAAAATTACTAAAATATATACTCAATATTATTTTTGGCCCTTTTATTATTCCTAATCAATTAATAAAATTTATTAATTGATTGAAAATAATTTTATGATTCAAATAAATTTTAAAATTTGATACGTACTTAAAAAATTATTGTTCTTTATAAAATATGTCAAATTGATATTTGAAAATATAAATATAATTAAGAGAATAAAATGAATACATAGGATTTAGTTCATGTCATTTCGAATTCTTTAGATTCATCACTCAAAATCAGTTGACGAATTCAAAGAATTTGAAATAATATGAAACTAAATTATATGTATTTATTTTATTCTCTTGATTATATTCATGCTCTTAAATATTAATTTGGCATGTTATATGAAGAGTAATAATTTTTTAAATATAATTAAATTTTAGAATTTATTTAAATTATATAATTATTCTTAATCGATTATTAGATTTTATCAATTAGAAATAATAGGAGAGAGCAAAAATAATATTGGTATGTAATTTAATAATTTTGAAATTAGAATATATAATTCGGATATTTCGACAATTTATAAACTTCAATAGGTTTTGATAAAATTATTGAAAGTGCACTGAGAAACATAAAAAGTGTCCTTTAACAAAAAAAAAATCAAATCAAATGTGCGCCTCATCGGTAATTTAATTTCGAAAATATGTTTGATCTAATATTATTATAATAATTATAGGTAACTTTTATGAGCCTAAAAACTACCGAATAACTATTACATCGTCTAAAAATTATCAAATACCTTCTACAATGTATGGAAGTTAGCAATTATATTATAATAACTACCTATTAATTTTTACACCATGATCAAATAATGTTATTTAAAATATAGTGATTATTATAAAATCTTTTTAATTTAATTTATTTTTTAAAATATTGTTAACTCGCCTATCATTTTCTTATAAACAAAATTAACCTAAAATAATAATATTATTGTAAAAATTAGTAATCAATTGCTATATGTTATAATAATTAATCCTGATTAAATAATATTTAATTGAAATATAATATATATTATAGAATCTTCTTAGTTTATTTTATTTATTAAAATATTATTTTAATTAAGTTATTATTTTTTAATTAGTAAAATCAACCTAAAATAATATTATTATAGAAACTAATAACCAAGTTATAATAACTATCTGCTAGTTTTTACAAAGTTGATTGTAATCCGATAATATTCAATTTAAAATATAACGAGTGTTATGAGTTTCTTAATTTATTTTATTCATTAAAATATTATTTAATTAAATTATCACTCTTAATAGATAAAATTATTATAAAATAATAACATTATTATAGAGACTAATAATCAACTAACAATCAATTACTATATATTCTAGAAGTTAACAGTTAATTATTACGATCTAAATTTCAAAAACGATTCAAGATATTTTAGATAGTTTAATTTAAATTGAGTGTCAATTGAAAAAGAGACGTCC
>JBBUKS010000113.1:2320172-2333672 GCA_038050645.1 Hedychium gardnerianum | reverse complement strand
CGCAACAGTGTGTTTTTTTGGATTTTCTGGTCGTGTGGACCATTATTTCTGTTTAATGTATATAACTTATACTCTGCATGGCTGTGCAATACCCGAGTAGGGTATTTTCCTCATTTCTATACACTGCGTGGATTGTAAATACCCGTGTGGGGTATTACTATATTTTTCTTATTATATTTGCACTGTGTATGGATGTATATACCCGTGTTGGGTATTTCTGTATGTCGATGTATTCTGTATCCAGGATATTGTCCGCCGTACAGGGGAGGTGCTGTCCGATTTTCATCAAATAAATACCCTCCCGGGGCATGACAAAACCGACCGAATTTTTCAACAAAAACCGAACAAACAGAACTGATAAAATATCAGTTAATTTGATCAAAAACCGAATTAACCGAATTTTTCTAATTAGGGTCTAAAAATACGGTCCAATTTAACAAATATTTGGTTTCAGTCTAAATATTTAGATCTAAAAATTTAATTCGGTCCCAAAATTCAGTTTATTCAGTCTATTTGGTTTAACCGAATAAGGAATTTTAAAACCGAACCCGAATCGAATTAACCAATTTTTTTAGGAAAAAAAAACGATCCGAATTTATAAATTCGGTCAATTTAACCAAACTTTTACTCACCCCTAATCACAACAACCAAGTGTCGTTTTGTCTCCTAAGGTGTTGCCCCCTTCAATGAAGCAATCTGAAGACTCTTATCTCTGAATCAGATGCTCTGGCTTCAATCCATCCATCGATGCTTTCGGTTTTGGCTCTCAAACCACCCACCAACGCAGGCCAACACCTTCGGTTCTCTGGATCAGATTGAGTGGAGAGGCAAAATATAAGGCCATAGCCCTAGCAACATCTAAGCTCATCTATGTTAAGCATCTGGTGACCAAGCTAGGATATGTTTTTGCAGAACCATTGAAGCATTCCTATGCATAACCTCGAAACAAATCGTGTTTCATGGGATGACAAGTAGATTGACTGTCATTTTATAAGGAAAAAAGTGCAACCTAATAAGATCATCACTTATTTTATCACTTCTATCCATTAATTTGTAAATTTGCAACAAATCATTAAAACAAGCTAGAATCGAATATATTTGTAATAAGTTGGAGTTTTTACAATATATTTAAATCAACATAAGGAGAAGTGTCCTTATCTCATGCATAAATATGTAAGTGTTTAATGTTCAATATTTCTTGATAATACCTATATAAAAGTAGTGGAAGGCTAACTAAGTTATGTATGGAATAATTTCCTTTTAATCAAAATGGTCATTTAAAATGATTAAACTATATCTCAAATTGGGAAGGCTAGATCGTTACTTGTTAAACCAAGGTTCAAAGTCTCATTTTGTACTGACATTTCAGTACTCAACCAAGGCAAGATATATCGATAGTGCATGTCAACCTTGATTAAGAGGAAGAATCTAGAAGAGAAGAAGAAATGGGGGATGAAGAAAAGAGGAAGCTGAAGGTCGCAAGTTGAAGAAGTTAAAGCCTAGAGGAGCTTTTGTCATGGATGGATAGATCTAGAGTCGAGAGGAATTTCTGCTAGTGGATTGTGTGCCAACTGAGTTGCTCATGATGAAACCCTAGCCCATAAAGACATCTTTGCATAAAAAGTTGTCGTGATAAAGCTAAAGGAGGTATTCAACCCATGGAACCCATGCACAAGGAAGTCATGTCTGCAAGGAAGAAATGGGTAGCATAAGGAACGTGACTAACTCTGATGTCTAGATCCTTTCTACATTTGGATTACTTGCACTAACATTGGAAACAATATGTTTCGTAGTGTCGACTAACACAAAAGAAAACTTTAATCGGCAAATTAAATTTATTTTAAAGTGAAAACAATAATAGGTCCGTAGAGTTGCAAATGTTTAGTTGATTATCAAAATGGATGACAACTAAACAAGGAAACGCAATAGAGTTAATCTACAATAGCAACCTTCAACTACCATAAGATCACAATAGGGAAATTAAGACTTCAACATATTTCTTCTTTCAACTTTAAAATTAAAAATTTAACATTAAATAAGTGGGAATAAAATTTGAGTAATCATGCCAATTAGTAGTGAGAATAAATATGTTATTCAAGCAAACAACAATGGGAACCATTGGTTCCTATACTCATGATTTTTTATGTAGCCAACATATTCAAATACTTGGGGGATTAAATTATAGGATAAGCTGAGTGTACTCGCTGAATTGCAAAAATGTCATTTTAGGTTCTCTATTAATCCTTTGAGACAAATTTACTTAGATGGAAACCAGGTGAGGAGGGAGAAAAGAAGAATCACATACTTGCAAATGAATCATTTATTATTCATTTGGAAATTTATCTTGTTGTGCTTCCCTCTCACCTCTCCTTGTTATCCATCCATATAAACCAAGCCTGATTGTGGAAAACAAAAAACAAAAAGAAACCCAAGTTCCTTTAGTTGATGCATGGAAACTTGGGGCAAAAGAGAAATAACATGTGGATATTAAAAGTTTTTCTACCTTATCCATCTCTTAACATGTCATGGTGCACGACCAAAACAAATTCCTTGACACAACATACCTTACCCAGCACAGTTTAGAAAATAATAAAAAAAACTAGAAGATAAAGAGTAAGATTAGTCATCTTACCAACACTTTATCATCCTCAAGAAATTTGCTTATTTTTCCTGACCAGTAGCAATTCTGAAACCACCAATCAACCAAATCACCAATTTTCCAGGTGTCACTGACAATTGCTATCACATTTGATGATGCTGGGAAAATCACTGGTCGTTGACTTTCCTTGAAGAAGGGAGGAAAAGATGGGCGCACCATGAGTTCCAATTTGCCATTTGCATTTGCACGATTATGTTGCTGAGGTAGCTTTTGATATAATTTAGTCCAGGTTATCTCTGCAGAGCATCAGCATTAAATTAACAAGGATTGTATGATCCCAACAAAATAAATAAAGATAGAACAGGAGAGTTTAAAAGATTATTGATCTCAAAGAATTAGCTTATTATGTTATAATTTACGAGCTTTGTTAGGAGACTCAATTATTTAATATTTAAAGTTATAATTTATGAACTTTGTTAGTAAACACCTATATTTTGTTTCAGTTAACCTAGACGTGCTTTTTTCATGGGGTAAAATGCTCAAAGTATTTTTTAGGAGAAGCAATGGAGGTAAGAATGCTCATTGGCAAAGCAATAAAGGTAATAGATATCATGATTAGAAGAAGAATTAATGTTTTGAATTTACAAGAGATAAAATAGGTAGTGAAGAAGGTAAAGATGACAAACAACTCAGATTTTAAGTTATGGTACGCATGAAAGAGTAAAACGAAAAATGAAGTACATATTGTTGTAGATAGTTCATTAAAATATAAAGTAGTAGTAGTTAGAAATGGCAATAGGATTATACATTAGTGGTGTTAGGTACACGTCTCAAGAATAGTTTTAGAAGAAGGAAAATGTGCATCGCTCCTAAGATTAAGTAGTAGAAGTTAAAGGATGGAAAATAAAATATCTTTGATAAAAGGGTAGGAGCACAAGTATTAGGAGAAATATACAACAACTTGACTAAAACATGGGATAAGATGACATTAAATTTGAAAAAGTGGCTAAGAACGTGTTCGGTGAGTCAAGAGGATGGGCACCACCAAATAAAGAATGTGGAATGAGAAAGTGGCAAAAAAAATGAACAATATATAAGTTACTGTGAACTTGTAAAAATGAAGAAAACTTTCAAAAGTATGCAGAAGCTAAGAAAACAATAAATGAACCAAGAATGAAGCTTGCAAACACTTGTATCGACAGTTTGATACAAAAGAAGAGGAAATAGACATTTATAGAATAGTTAAAACAAGAGAGAGGCAAACAAGGGATCTCATTTAAATAAGATACATTAAAGATGAATCCAATAGGGTATTGGTGAAGGATGAAGAAATAATAGAGCAATGGAAAAAATATTTTGATCAACTTTTTAACGAAGGTTTACGTTATAACTTAGCTTAGAAAATTTAAGTAAGTCAAAGGAGTATAGAAATTTAAATCTTTATCAGAAAATTCAAATTTTAAAATTAGAATAGGCATTAAATTTAAAATAAAAAATAAAAAATAAAAAAAAAGTTGAACCGAATGATATTCCAATAAAGGCATGGAAGTGCCTAAGGAAATAGGGTATTGAATGACTTGCGAAATTATTCAATCAGATATTAAAAACAAAGAAAATATTTGATCAATGGAGGCTAAGTACTTTTAGTCCCCCTATATAAAACACAGGAGATGTATATAATTGTGAAAATTATAAGAGCATTCAGATAATGACTTGTACCATGAAACTTTGAGAAAGAGTGATAGAAAAAAGATTAAGAAAATTAATTTAGATTCATGTTTGAAAATTCAAGATAGAAACTATAAAAGAAGCAAGACTTACATGACATTTATTAACTTAGAAAAAACTCATAACAAAGTCCTAAGAGAAATATGTGGATAATTTTAGAAAAGAAAGGTGTTAGCATAGCGTATATTAAAACAATTAAAGATATATATAATGATATAATGATATAATTTATAATGACAAAGAAATTAATTCGTTTTCTAAAAAAATAGTGTTACATTAAGGATCAACTTTAAACTCATATCCTTTTACACTAATTATGAATGAACTTACTAGACACATCTAAGACATGTAACCATAACCATGGTGCATATTATTTATAAATGACATTGTTTTGGTTGATGAGACGTGTGAAAGAGTAAACGTTAAACTCAAATCTTGATGGAAGAATTTTAGACTTAGTAGTAAAGACAGAATATATGAAATTTAAATTAGTAGTAGTAGACATAACAAGATAATTGTTAAGAGAAGAGATGAGGATTTATCTTTAACTAAAGGTCTTAAGTATCTAGGATTGTTTTTGCAAAAGGATAGAAGGGTTGATAGAAATGTTTTACATAGGATACAAGCAAGCAGGGTAAGTTTAAAGCTTAAAGGGGAGTTTCCAAAATAGCAGTTAATATGTTATATAGAACTAAATGTTGGGCTATGACTCGAGCACATGATCAAAAAATAATAAATATGTTATATGGAGCTGAATGTTGGGCTATGACTTGAGCATATGAACAAAAAATGAGTTGCAGAGAAGAGGATGTGCAGACATAGAAGGATGGACAGGATAAAAAATGAAAATATTAGAGAGAAAGTTGAGGTTGTACCTATTGAGGGAAAACTACGATAGACGCATTTAAGATGGTATGATCATGTACTTAGACGATCAATAAATGCTCGAGTTAGGCGATGTGAAAGTATGACAAATGTGCATATATCAAACGAGGAAGATCAAAAAAGACTTGGTTAGCAATAATAAAACAAAATAAAATTTATTTAAATATAAATGATGATATAGCCGACCCCACATAGTGGGATAAGGCTCGGTTGTTGTTGTTGTATAAATGATGATATAGTAGAGGATAAAACCCAATAGCGTAAAAGGAACCATATAACTAACCCCACCTAGTGGGATAAGGCTTGGTTATTATTGTTGTAATACCTCACCAAGTGAGAAATTGATATGTAGGGGACCTATAGTAAATACCATTAATCTAATGTGGTATCGTCATGAGTTCCATCACCCAATTCACGTAAATTATCCTGAACTGAGCTGCTTGTGAGCTTCCTCTTCCACAACCCAACTTTGTCTCCCTATGCAAACTATGTCTCCCACTCTCAGCAAATATCCTTCTACACACCTCCATGCTAGTGTCACTCAGCACTTCCTGCATGCAATGTGTGACAACGCTGCCTATCACCCCACATTTTAATGACCGCATATCTCTGCTAGTATCTCCCGCATGTAAGATTCCTTCCATGTGAGGATACTCCCGGCAGTCGATTTTGATGAGCAACTCAACTTCGTTGCTGCTTTCTCTGCTGAGTGACAGTACCTTGCCACTGTTTTCCCTGCAATCGATTTTGATGAGCAGTGTTGTCTTGTTGCTTCCTTCTGGTGTTGACTCTCCCTTGTGCTACCTTGTCACTGCTTCCTTCCAGTGAGACGTGTTGATATTGAACAGGGAACCTTGGTGGCCTCATTATTGCCTCCCACGAGCAATGGACACTAATCTCTTTTGGCATTAAGCAACATCTTTCATTTAGTAGCCAATGGCTTCCCTTATTTCAAAATGTTGGAGACACCATAGTTACCTTCAGTGTTGATCTTTCAAGCCCTTCTGACTCTATGATGATTGTTATGGAGAAGCTAAATGGGAATACCTATGCTTTGAGGACCACAACAAATTAATTTGGTTCATGGGGCAAGGTCAGCGAGATTATCTTAACACCATGGTTATTGTGACTATTGAGTCTGCTAGAACCTCATGGGAGCAAATTGAAGCTAAATTACTTGCTTTCTTTTAGCAGTTTATTGATCACAACATATGCATCTAACTCCTACTACCAGATTTGGACGCATGATAAGGATTTTGTACAACAGACATCAATTGGATCCAAAATGTGTTTGGTAATCTCTATTAATTTCAACAATCAAACAAAGAGATGACCATGCATTTCGACCAATTACAGGCTTTTGTTGCAGATTTCAAAGATAACCTTCGAATGACTTCAGATGCCAGGGCCATGATAACAAATAATTGATGATTGCGACTCTCATAAATAAAAAGTGCAATCTAAAAAAGACCATCACTTTATTCGTGAGCTCAAGTTAGTGAATTTGCCAAGTTAGTCTTTGAGATGTCTTAAAATTGTATATATTCATACCATGTTACAATTCTACAATATTTTTCAACCAATTTAAAGAGAAGCATTGATTCTAAGTTAGGGATCTAATTGTAAATAATTAAATGCCTAGTTGTAAAAATACAAAACAAAGGGATATAAATGTAGAATGTAATAGGTTAATATATATAGGTAGAACTGCCTAGATTGATAACCCTGATAATTACTCCCTAAACATAAAAGGAACCTTGTTTTAATTACTTGATCAAAACACAAAAGATACAAACAAACATCATTCGACCATAATTAGATGTGAACAATTTCAATAAGATCAAAGGAAATGTTTCTTGTGCTAATATAAATTGACACATCCTTTTGACATATTAATCCTAAGAGAGTAACTTAGTAAGTTCCTTGCATCCGCGAACCTATTATTATCACATATTAGAGATATGATCACATGAAAATCAAAATGAAAAGGCCTTTCCTCTACCTCACTCACTCACTCGTAGTTTTGTAATCATAACCCATGGTTCCATAGTCCAATACTCCAGAAGTTGAGCAGTCTTTGAAATTAAAGATTTTATAATTCATGCACACAGAAATTTCATTCTGTCATAGGTTCATTGGCTCATATAAGATGCAGGAATCTATTAATAATGTTCCATATTTCTTATTATTATCTATAAATAAGAGAGGAAGTCCGCCAATGTAAGTCGCGGATGAAAAAGGGTGAGAGTTGCGCCTTAGGTTCTCAGTCAGGTAAATATTTAATGAATGGATTCATCAAACTATTATGCTAATACTAGGATATTCTCCGAAAGAAACGCGTTGTAGGATCCAACTGTAATGTCTCAGTAAGGATCGCTATATCTCCATGAAAACTTAAGTGTATGGTTAAATATGCAAGAGTTCTCACATCATAGGTGGGATAAAAATAAATATTATAAGAAAACTAATCATCTAAGATTTGGAACATGAACCTAGAAACGCTCACGGGTAAAGCAATGAAGATAGTAGATACGATAATTAGGAGAAGAATTAATATTTTGTATGTACAAGAGAGAAAATGGGTAGGAGAGAAGGCAAAGATAATAAAAAATTTGAATTTTAAGTTATGGTATACAGGAAGGAGTAAAATAAGAAATGGAGTAGGTATTGTTGTAGATAGTTCGTTAAAGGATAAAATAGTATGAATAATTAGAAAGGGGGATAAAATTATAACTCTCAAGATAGTGGTGGCGAAAGAAACTATTAATATAATTAACATATATGTACCTCAAGTGGGATTAGATGAACACACCAAATCTAGGTTTTGGGACGACCTAAATGAGGTTACAAAAAATTACGTCAACTGAAATAATTTTAATAGGAGGAGATCTAAATGGGCATGTAGGAGTGAAAAATGAGGAATATGATAGGGTACATGGGATTATGGATTTGAAAAGGGAAAACTATATTCGATTTTACGATAACATAGACCTTACGCTAATACATTTTATTTGATCATGTTCAAAAGTGGGAATAATAAGTCGCAAATTGACTTTTTTATACTTAGGAAGAAAGATAAAAGATTTATAAAGATGGTAAGATCATCCCTAGAGAAAATTTAACTATACAACATAGATTACTAGTGTTAGATATATGCCATAGTGCCAATAGAAGAAAATTGTGCACGACTCTTAGAATTAAATAGTGAAAGTTAAAGAATGGGAAGCAAAACATATTTAAGGAGAAGGTAGGAGTACAAATATTAGGAAAAATACATGGCGACTCGAATACGACATAAGAAAAGATAACAAAGTTGAAAATAATAGCAAGAGTGTACTCGGTGGGTCAAAAGAACATGCACCACCAAATAAAGAATATTGGTGGTGGAATGAGAAAGTAAAAGGAAAAAACAAATAGCCTTATAAGATAATATACTATTAAATACAAAAAAGGAGAAAGACGACATTTACAGAATAGCTAAACCGAAAGAGTAGAAGATGAGATCTTATCTAGATAAGATGTATAAAGATGAATGTCAAAGGGTGTTATTAAATAATGAGTAAATAAAAGAGCGATGGAAAAGAAATTTCATCAACTTTTTAATTAAGGTTTAGGTGATCATCTTAACTTAAATAATTTAAATTGGTCAAATGAGAATAGAAATTTAAATTTTTTTCGTAAAATTCAAACATCAAAAGTATAACAAGCTTTGCACAATGGAAAAGTAGTTGAAACAGATGATATTCCGATAGAAATATGGAAGTGCCTAGGGAAACAAGGTATTGAATGGCTTACAAAATTATTCAATTTGATATTGAAAATAAAAAAAAAAAATGTATGATAGGGTGTACTTTAGTTCCCTTATATAAGATCAAAGGAGACATACAAAATTATATAAACTATAGGGGTATTAAATTAATGAGTCATACCATGAAACTTTGGGAAAGAGTAATAGAAAAAATACTAAGGAAGGTGACAAAAAATCAATTTAGATTTATGCATGGAAGGTCGATAATAGAAGTTATACATTTTCTCAGACAACTAATTGATAAGTATTGGGAACATAAGCAAGACTTGCAAATGGTATTCATTGACCTAGAAAAAGCTTATGATAGAGTCCAAAGAAAGTTATACGAAGAATTCTAGAAAATAGGGAAATTATACGAAGTGTTTTCCATAAACATAGGGTTATATACAGGATCAGCACTAAGTCTGTCTTTTTACACTAATATTAAGAGATGACAAGTTGTCTATAGTTTTAAATATTTAGGATCATTTTTGCAAAATGATGGAGGGATTGAGAGATGTCTTACATAGAATACAAGAGTGTCGGGTGTTCTTTGTGATCGTAAAGTACTTTTGATGTTTTTGCATCTCTTTAATTCTCATCTTCTGTTCTATCACTGTGACTCACACAAAGATCTCTCATTAGTGCAATACTCTAATACCCTGACACCCTATTACGTTGTTGTGTGACTCACACAAGCATTGTAATGATACTAATATATAATAACTATTAATCTGTATTGTAAATATGAGGTTACAGATAATGTTGCTAGAGTAATAAGAGACCTAAGATCTAAAGATGATTTCAAATAGAAAAAACTTCAACCACTTCGATTTGTTTAAAGGGATGAACAAAGAGGCAATATACATTTATAAATATTAATTCGAATTATCCATGAATCTCAATGACCAAGAATTGACAATTGATGTGTAAAAGAACAATAAAATACTAGGAATCTCATAACAATTATTCTTTTTTATAAATCTTTTCATTTAATTTATTTTCAATAAGTCGTATCTTGTTTATATCAATGAATGGTTAAGAAGCCAGTGAAAAACGAAATAGCTAGTTGTAATAAGCATGAAAGAGCTAAATTCAATATGTTTCATTATTCACCTCATTGTTGATCAATCACATCCCTCAATCCCAACCCAAACTATTGAGCTAGCAGTGTTCTCAGCCCAAACCCCTAGCTGCAACCCATAGTGCACCCAATATCCTAAACTAATGATCCCCCCAACACACACAGATACAGCAATTTTTAGATCCTTAATTGTTATTGTAGAGAGGTTAAATGAACAAAACTAATACCTCACTAACCACTCATGGGCCGTCATAGTTCAAGTATGGTTTATGAACCAAAATGAGTTGAGGCACAGCACCACTCAATATCTTTTAGATCGACAGTGATAGGTTGGAAGCGACTGATGGTGTCTAATTTGTGCAAATGGAATAGATTATTAATTGCATAATAAGCTTAGGAAATTTCACCCATATAAAGAGCCTTAAGCTTTGTTCAAGTCTTATAACTAGAAATACCATTAGGAGGTGCTCATAGGGTTAGCATTAATAGACTGTCATAGAAGAGCCAATAACTGGGCATTAATAAGCTCCTACAAGGATCGAACAAACTTAAGAATCTCGATCACTTCATAAATTTGAAAGAATTTCTTCGACAGGTTGCTCACCATTATATTTCTCCAAACTGTCCGTCTAGAGTTGGATTTGCTGAAATCTCATATCCTTAGAGGCTCCTCCGTCCCTTCCCTTTTAGATGTGTATATGTAGATGATATAAGCCTAAACTACAGTTGTACCATTGTTTGTTCCAATTGTTGATCACTCCTCCCTAGTAGTTAACTCAAATCTTTTGAGGAGCACAAGGAGACAACCAGAAAGGCCAAGGTGGACACTCTGGTAGCCAAGGCAAACCCAAATGTTCTCGGTGTGGGAGATACCTCATTTCACTAGCGAAGGTACCTCAGCTGCTTATCTATCCCATAGCTCTAAGTTATCTCCTGGATCCTAAACTTAAGAGTCTTTGAGCACATCTTTGGTAAGCCACCTTTAATCTTACATCACCCAAGAGGCTTACCAATGTCACAATAATCATGGGTCTTAATCATTCGTCAAGGGCATTGGAGATTTCCCAGTTTCACCCTTGCTTCATTTATCCTTTGTATTTTATATCCAAAGTTTACACTAAACTTATTATATATTATTAGTAGAGTTGCTAAATCTTTAAATTATTCAGTCACATTGAATGTTGCTTCTCTTTTTATTCAAGATTTGAGGGTGAGCAAGGTGATTGGCATAGAGCACAAGTTTCGTAATCATTAACAATTGGATGTGGCTTTGTTGTAGTTGAACTCTTTTAGTTGTACCTCTTCAACTTCACAATTGTTTTGGTTAACCTGTTCAACAATTGGAGCAATTGATCCTAGTCTTTAAATTGGGTTAGCATATGGGGTTCCCTTATCAGTATTCATACTAATACCTTTGTGCCCTTTGCTTCGGTTCATTCCGATGTCTAGGGTATGTCGGTAATATTTTTGGCTTCATATAGTTTGTAACTTTCATTGACGACTATTCTAAAATGAATATTTTCTAATGAAAGAGTGTTATGAATTTGTTATATATTTTTAATTAAAAATCGAAGTTGCTTGCTTAGAGAGACACATAACCATGCATGTTCATACTTAGTATGCTTGAAGAAGTAGCATGCTATAAACTAAACCAGTAAGCACTCTCATAGATCACAATGTGACACCACAAAATACCAAATATTGGTGGAAAAACTTAACTATCTCATAGTCAATAAAGCAAGGTCTCATGTCAGTTTCTATTGAACTCTTTTAGTTGCACCTCTTCAACTTCACAATTGTTTTGGTTAACCTGTTCAACAATTGGAGCGATTGATCCTAGTCTTTAAATTGTGTTAACATATGGGGTTCCCTTATCAGTATTCATAATATACCTTTGTGCCCTTTGCTTTGGTTCATTCCGATGTCTAGGGTATGTCAGTAATATTTTTGGCTTCATATAGTTTGTAACTTTAATTAACCACTATTCTAAAATGAATATTTTCTAATGAAAGGGTGTTATGAACTTGTTATATTTTTTAATTAAAAATTGAGGTTGCTTGCTTAGAGAGACACATAACCATGCAAGTTCATACTTAGAATGTTTGAAGAAGTAGCCTTCTATAAACTAAACCAGTAAGCACTCTCATAGATCTTAGGGTACCTTTGGTTCAAGTTATCATACATAATCTTGGTAATCACATATGGGGAATAAAATAAAATTGCATATTGTTTGGTTCAACTTAGGTAATGCAACAACCTAATTTAATATTTTACTGATTTACCCTTACTTCCTCCTCTTCTCCTTTTTCTGAGTTTTGGTGGGTTTGGGGAAGAACCGCGGGACGACGTGGTAGAGGGCGAGCTCGATCTGCCGACAAAGTAGAAGGAGCCAAGGTTGATATTGGCGTCAGTGGCCGACTGCACGCTGCTACGGAGGACACCGCAACCGGCGGTCTAGGGGCAATTGTCGAGCTCGATCGGGATGCGACCAGAGAGCGAGTTGTTGTACAGCTTGACCTGGATTAAGCCGGGAAGCCCGGCGAGGAACTCCGGGATTCCGCCTTGGAGGTGGTTGAAGGAGAGGTCGAGGTAGGCAAGCCTCGAGAGTCGGCCAAGCAACGGTGGGATCTCCTCGTCGAGGTTGCAGTGGTCGAGGGAGAGCGTCTCGAGAACAGAGAGGTTCCCGAGCGACTCCAGGATGGGCTTGGCATCGAACGGGTTGTACTGGAGATCACACACTCGAAGTGTGGAGACACCGCCAAGGAAGTCAGGGACGGTGGAGGTTAGCAAGCGGTAGAGGAGATTGAGCGTTTCGATTTGGGGGAAGCGACCAAAGGCCGACAGGGTGCTGCCGGAGAAGTTATTGGAGTAGAGATCGAGGGAGGTGAGGTTAGGCAGCAGGGCGAGGCTGTCGAGAAGCGGGTCGATGAGGTTGTTCAGCCACAAATTGCTAACGGAGAGAGCGTCGCAGCTAGCGAACGCGGTGCCGGCAAGGGTGTCGTTGATGTAGTTGTTGGAGAGGTCGAGCGAGGCGAGGTGGGGAAGACGGCAGAGAGTGAAAGGGAAGGGGCCGGTGAGGTTGAACCCGGTAAGGTTAACGGAGGTCACCGCGCCGAAGGAGCTGCATCCGACGCCATGCCACGCAAAATGCATCGGGCGGCGCCTCCAGGGCACACTTGGCCTCCAGCAAAATGCGGCCTTCTTGGTTGACGGAGGAGGCCCTATGGAAGAGGAAGGCGGGGACGAGGGAGGATAATTTTGGGAAAAAAATTTCTGTTGACCCCGGAATCGTCAAAAACCACCTATTTTGGCGGTAATCTCATTCCTAGTTTCGATGACATTTGCTGATGTGGCGAGAGTGATTGATTACTTGGGAATCATTTATTACCTAAACTAAACAAGGTTAAACAATTAACC
>JBBUKS010000113.1:2286781-2300697 GCA_038050645.1 Hedychium gardnerianum | reverse complement strand
ATATCCCCTTGAACTTCTCCAATTAACTCCAAATAAATCCCAGAAAATTTCTAAAATTTCCTAAAAATTCTTTTAAGCTTATTCTCCGTCAACGCACACATTTTAATTATTTAATTTGTCGTATTTTACAGATTTTCTCACAACTTTTCATTTTTCTTACTTAATTCGCTTGTTTTCACAATAACTCCCTCGTTGAATTCGTCTAGATAGCCTGTTTTGCAGGTAGGCTGGTAATCAACTTTATGGTCTCAAAGAACGATAATTTTACTATTTGACGATGATTGTACCCTTATGATTAACACGCATCATATGCGGATGATCCAGGATGTAGATAGAGCTTCAACAACACTCAAATGCCAAATAGATACATGGAGATAGTCAAATAGAAGGAAGAAAGTTGTCGACTAATCAGTAAGTAATTGATGCAGGAGCATCCAACAACATCATTAATTTATGTTCTCTGATACGTCTATGTTCCCCTTCGAGTTATGACGAGAAGAAAACGAGACTATCAGCCTCCCTTTTGGGGCCGATCGAGACTACTAACAAAGAAGATGATCAATCCGTGGACTCCTAACGTAGTTGCAATCTATTCAGAGTCTGGATGAGAAGGAATCAACTTTCTAATAGCCGTCAAAACTCTAGAATTGGTCTTTTAACATTTTCTTTTATTTGTTTTAAAATTTTAAGATTAGTTTTATTTTCTAAAAGTTAGTTTAGATTTTATCTCTTATTTTTTAAGAATTAGTTTTTTTTTTTCTAAAAGTTAGTTTAGATTTTATTTTCTATTTTTTAGGATTAATTTTCTTTTATTTTTTTTTTTCTGTTATGACTTTTTCTTATTTCTTAGGCTATTTAAACAAGGGTTAGTCTCTTGTAAAAACATGTTAAGTTTGAATGTTAAGTTTGGTTTTGATTTGAATAAAATTTATTTTCGTTTAAACCTAGAGGCGACTCCTCTTCGTTAGCGAATTCCCTTCTTCCTACGCTTTCTCTGCAACCTCTATTCAAACGTCGCACCCGGAGATTTCTCCCCTGCGCCAATACGTAGACAACTTAAATAAGTGCAAACCCTTTTTATATATATTTTTTATAAATTTATAATTTTTAGATATTTTTTAAAAAATAATAATAATAATTTTAAACCGTGGCAAAACGTGAACTGACGGTTTCAAATCGTGAACCGTAACCATCTTGGACGGTTAAGATTAAGAGTCGACCTTCCGGAAACCGTCGAACTTGCGGTTCCGAACCGTGGTCGGGTATGTGATGTTATGTTTGTTATTTGAAGTTAATCAACATCCTTTTTCATCCTTGGTAAGAATTTATTTAAGCACCTTCAACAACCTAACATGGTTGTTCGGTGTTTAGGTACTTATTTAATTAATCGGGTGTGTATAGATATTAGTTTTTAAAATTTATATGGACATTTAACAATTCAGGCACTCATTTTATTAAATGAGTATAAATTTGTGTAGTACAACAAATAGTAGGTATTAGACTCGTTGCCTTCCCTATACTTTACATGCTTCTCTTGCTGCCATGTGAGAAAATAAGAATGAGGAAGAGAGACAGTTGACCAAGAAGATAACAAAGGACTGAAGATTTGTATTACAAAATGTTGACTTAGCAATGGGCATCCTAGTTAGCTTTTTGTTAGCTTCCTAAATTAAATTGATAAAAACTTCAAAATAAAACAAATGGAAGTTTAATGATAACAATAGAAAATTTCTGTATGAAACTGGATAAAAAGTTTATTGTCTGTTATTTTCATAACTTAGCCAGCAAATGTATAAATCTAGTTAAAGTGAAATAATAATCTGTAAAATTTTACTTTAATGATTCTAAGCATAAGCGCATTATTCACTAACAAAGTTATGGTTTGCAGCACTTTTTACACTTAGTACTCTAATTTTCAAGTATATACAAAGACCTAGTGTTTGAAAGGAATGCACAAAGAGTTCTAGACAAGGGACCGCATCACATATCTAACAATTGCCCCTCTAAGTAGTTCAGGTGCCTAAGCCGGCTAGTTAACCCACCTATGCAACAAAAAATAAAAAATTGGGTCAAATTATTTTACAATGAGTGACTTAATGAGGACCTTATTTCATGAAGACCAAATTAAACTTATAGTATGATAGAACATAACTTTTAATTGTTAAGCATTTATTTTGCAAGTGGCAAACACATTAGATACTAATTATATACAAGTTACCTCTAAATATGACTAATTGTTATATAATGTGTTTTGCATTGTATGATTAACAAATATTTTATTATACAGTGTTATGAATAGGATGAATTGAATAATATACTTTTTTGGATATACATTATCATTTTTATCGATCTAAATATATTTTGATATTGCATGTCTCCTCATACCTCAAATGTGTCATGCGGTAGATTTTTATAACCTTGTTTGAAAGGAAACAAACATAGCAACACCAGACACATACTTATGTCAGACTATAAAGAATCGTATGTTAATGCCATCACCACGAGTATGCCCAATTGAGTTCAAATACAGAAACTTTGAGCGGATCACCAACAAAAGCAGTTTCCCAAACAATGAAACAGTGCAATACCCCACCTCATAGGCATTCGCAATTTTCACAAAAAGCTTCCTTGACTCGGGATCAGGGTTCTTATCGGGATGACTAGAAAATCATAGACAAACAAGCTAATCAGGGAAGGAACGAGCTAAGTGGGAAAAGAAATCAAATAAGCCAAATCGAACTCGTGAGCGTACTATTTGAGGGAGAGCTTGTAGTATGCTTTTTTGATCTCGGATGCGTTGGCGCTCTGAGAAACCCTAGAAAAGGAACGTAGACAGGGAGATAAGAGGGGGGGAAATTGTACGTTGGGGGAGATCGGAGGGGAAGGGCAGTGAATTGTCGATTTACCCGAGGAGATCATAGCAGTCGTCGTCGTCGCAGTAGATGGAATGGCAAACTGGTAAGTGGACGAGGACGATGAAAAGGAGAAGAAAGCAACCGCTCCGCTGGGAAGCCGACGAAGCCATCGCCCTATTCCCCGCTGGAGGCGACTCGATTCTTCTGCAATCAGTGATTTAGACCTCATCGAGTTAAAATTATTAAACATTAATATACTTTTCCATTAAAAATAGGTTAAGTCTTGCAAGTTGTGCGTACATAACAAACTCATTTCTTATATATATATATATATTTGCGTAATTTCAATTTGGTTGTTTGTTTTATTTGATAAAATAATAGTTAATTATGATAACTAATTTAATTTTGATTTTTAAAAAAAGTATAGTAGATTTAAGGACAGACTCACTTTTTCTTTTTCGTTTTTTCTTTTTTTTTTTATAATCCGACTAATAGCCTCTAATTTATCACTAACTAAATTCGAAACAGAAATAATACACTTAAAAATTAAATTTTGATCCCCTTATTTGTTTCTCTAAGAATCCTGTGAGATAGAACTGACTTACTCTATGACTAAGTAAGTCATAGTAGCAAATAGAAATATTTACGACTCCCTGTACCACACCTACGAACACGAACAAAAATATTTCATTCATTAATAAATTAATTTGACTCGACTGCTTAATTGACTCAACCACTAAATCCAATCTTCAGTTGATCGGATTATCAATTTTAAAATCAAGTCTACTAAAAAAAATCTAAAACAAATAACTCGTAGACTCTCATTTTAGACTTAAGAAAATTTCACTCATAAGACTCTCAATTTGAGTCGACTGCTTAGTCGACGGAAGCATGGCAATTTGACTACCTAATTCAAAGTGAGTAAATTTCACACTAATTTCTAATTCCTGAATCAAAGACGATGCCAGCTAAGAAGCAAAGATAATGCTAGCTAGAATAAGTCCAAATTCCTACTCACTAACCCTTTCACTAGAACTTCTCTCCACTACACCAGACACACATCCTCTTCAGTGTCAGCAGAACATTCTATGTCAAATTTCTTACCATATTCAAGAAGATTGTTCCAACTATTTCAAAGGAGCCTTATTGTAGTACTAAAGCATATTACGAGAAAAGAATC
Organism: Hedychium gardnerianum; assembly: GCA_038050645.1. NCBI lineage: Eukaryota > Viridiplantae > Streptophyta > Magnoliopsida > Zingiberales > Zingiberaceae > Hedychium > Hedychium gardnerianum. The sequence goes on along the minus strand of JBBUKS010000113.1, from coordinate 2,296,662 downwards.
AATATATATAGCAGCAAAACATTAACAATCACTCAAACCAGAGACTTTAAAGAGCCACCTTTTGAATGCGACTCCATTCCAATTTTGTGAATTCTGGAACATTATTGCAGTTCACATTAGAGAATAAAGAGCTTTAAATACAAAGTGTAACTCGCGTACGGTCTCAAGAGCTTTTATGAGAAGAATCACAAAGAGATCCACTTCAGCTACAGATTTAAATTCCCAGTAGCTTCATGAAGGCTTTGCTATCGGTAAGATCAGGAAGTATGATTGCAGTGCCAGAACTCGCTTGCTTCAGCTCCGCCTCGGTAAATATACCTGTACACACACCAACAGCAAGAGCTCCTCCATATTCTGCAGCTTTAATGTCATTTGGCTTCAAAAACAACATCAAAGAGAATATAAGATAACGATAATGAACCCATGTGTCCATCTTGATTCTCGGCATGTTGCAACACCCTGCATACATGTACCGTTTTTCTAGTTGTATACAAGGAGACTAAAACAAATTTCCATTTTAATCATGTCCAATTCATTCATCAACTGGTACTGAAATGCCCAGATTGATAAGTAACTTGTTTGCTTTGCAGATTTGTTTTAGGTAAATTTCTCTGCTTCGTGTTATGAACAAAGTAGTGTTGATTTTCCTATGCACGAAGCAAAATGTATTTTGTTATCGGCACCCAATAACGGTGCACTGTTCATATCATCATCTTGTTTCCACTCAATCTTGATTCCCAGACATAAGATACCAAAAGACTACTTGGTGTATAAGCTGCAAGTTCATTATCTTATTGAAACCGCATAATAAATTGCAAGGAGAAGGAAGAAACAAAAGATGAGAGTATATCTAACTTCATAAGATATACTACTTTGAAATAGAGAAACATAATCCTATGCATTTGTCATTCCTAAATGAAGAGAAGCTTACACTTGGGTCCAATTAGTTGGATGGAAAATACAAAAGAAAGGAGAGAAGGAATCACAAAATTATATATAAATAATGGAATCATCCATTTTCTCATGTCTTCTATCAAAATATTCAGATCCATAGGGGAGAATTAAAATGACGTACTGTATCTCCCACATGTACTCGCAATTCAAATACTTCAGTGGATATCTTTTGACCTCGCTCTGTTGCAATCTTCACTAGCTCCCCACGATCAGTATGATCACTTCCAAATCTAACAGTCAAAAGAATAAAACAAGCTTATAATTGTTTAAGGAAACAAATATCACAAATCCATAACAGAACAAATGAAAATGGTAGAGATCTCAAAACATTTAAACACACCCTCCAAAATTGGGAACTGTGAAATATTTTCTGATACCCAACCCATCCATCTTTATCCAAGCAATCTCTTCTAAATTCCCTGTGACCTGTGCATGAAGAAAGTTCATAGAACCGGTATTGTGTTTCTCACAATGCAAAATTCAACCAGAACTTTCAAATTATGTATTGAACGCTAAAAAAATATGGATTAACTATATCCATAACTTGAGCAATGAAACAGGAAAGTTTTCTAGAAAATAGCATCCAACGATTTGCAATATAGTCATTTTTAGTTATTAGGGGTCCAAGTAACACAGTCAAAAATTTAAATCAAATTGTTGAGATTTTAAATCAATTGTTCAGAGGTTCAAAGTTATTAAAGTTGTCAATTTTTTGTAGTTTGTTATATTTCTTATAAAATAGCAAGAGAAGTTTTAAAAAGTTGTTTATTTTTTAAATAAAGTTTAATTGGGATAATCTGACTTTTTATTTTATGAAGAACGAGCCTTATTCTCGATTAATAAAAGGGGTTAGGATCCCACCCTTCAATTCTCTATGTAAGAGTTTTTCCTTATCTTCTCTTCATGCTTCACATCATCAATTTTGGCCAAGTCCCTGAGTGGTTTGACTTTTAGTGTTGCATCAATTGATATCAGAGTCAAGAACTGGTTCGGTTCTATATATCCTCCTTCTTCAATCACTATTTCCTTCCTCGTCACTCATTTTTGTCCACCACCTTCCCTGCCACATTTGCTCTCCACCTCTATTGTTCCTTCCCTCCACTACTGCTTTTTTTTTATCTCCCCATGACTGTTCTCATGTGTTGCTAATCCTCTTCCTCCTCACAGTGCTTCATCCTCTTCCTTTCACAACGTTGCTACTGCTCCTTGTCCTTAACAGACCCACGACTATCACTGCCCACTCTTCCCTAACCTCTTAACCAAGAAAGGTGGAAGTCTACTCCTAGTTGCGAGAACCCCAACAAACATCCCCTCCTTTGTGCTAACACCGCCCACGCAACTGCAAACACATCCTTCATTTGTTGCTCGATTTCCATTGTCTATAGAGCTCCTTTCTCTGCAAGGTGCCTCTCTATGGGTCATGTCAGCATGACTCCTCCCTATAGCAACTACCTAGTCGCATCCAAGCATGCATTGATCACTCATCAATGTAGATGCCTCCTTTACACCAACACCAACTCTAGCACAACCACGCCTTCCCTCTACCACATGTGCTATAATAATTCACTTATCAAACACTAGTTCATGCTCCTTCAATCTTCAGCCACCGCCCCCAGGGCATAGCTAAGTTCGTCACCACGTGGTAGGTTTGCAAAATTGAGCAAGAGTCGATTCCCGGCGAAGCCAGAGCAGAAATACCCTCCCACGTGGTGACTTGCTTCAGGATTTACTCCCTCCTAATGGTGTGGGGCAATCGAGGGGGGCCGCCAAGGTAACGGATTTCACCTTTTGCAAAATTCAATCTTTAGTCACCACCTTATGATCCTCTTGCACAAATGCCCATTTGTGCCTACCAGCAAACAACACATCAAGAACTCCTCTAGTGCCATCTGCATGACCTCCCAAACCACCACTAATAATGACGCCAACAACACTGGCCACACCTCGTTGTGACACCCCACACACTGTTGTCAAAACCTAAAAAAATCACATTAAAACTTTTTTTGACATTTTGCATTTTAGTCAATTTTTTTATAATTTTATATTTTAATTCTTTGTTTAAAAAATTCACTATTGTAATAAAGAATATCTAACAAAAATAAAATAAAAATTGTTTGTGATAGAAAAAAAAGAGAAAGAGAGAATTCTTAAAAAAAAAGAGAAGATAAATTTTAAAAAAAGAGAGAATGAGATAAAGTTGTCAAAAAAAAAAAGGGAAAGTTGTCAAAACAAAAGGAGAAAAAAAAGTTGTCAATAAAAAGGGGAAAAGTCATCAACAAATGGAAATATATATATATATATTGTTGTGTTCCATCTACTAGTTGAACATCCACTTGCCTCTTCGGTCACCGTGATTTACCTCCTCCGTTGGTCCTAGGGCAAGCTGGCGGGGGCGGCGGGGCGCTGGGGGCGAGCGCTTCGATTTTTGCCACTTCATAGGGACTATAACATGGGGGACTGTAACATCCTTTAATTGACACCTCTTCAACATCTTTAAAATTGCAGTATCAAGTATCTTCATCCATTAGTCAAATTCAAATCTTGTGACAACTTCAACATCAAAAAAAACTCGCATAATCTCAGTATAATTGCTACCTCTCTATCTTTGAAAATTAATTTTGTTTGGTTAGTTGATAATTTATAATTTGTTGTATTTAACTAGTTTTCCTCACAGTTAATTTTTATTTAATTAGTTGTTAATTTATAATTTCGTTTTTCTCACAAATTTTGCATGCCATCACACATCATTCATAAAAACCAAAATCCCATCATATTGTTTCCTATTTAGTTTATCCATCATTTGATTAAAAAGAAGATCATTCATCCTCTTTTATTTGCAGCTTAATTTGTTTATAATCCATCATATTTTCATGCATTACATTTATCACATTGCTTTACCTTAGATGATATCATTACTTGTAATGCTTAGATTAACATGATAAGAGATACTTCTCCGATTACCATTAAATACATGAGATATACATATTTTATGAAAGAGATATATTTTGAGTGGAAGTTATCATTTAAACTATGCTCATGCAAACGCTGAGCTTAATTTCATAAGAACCAGAACAATTCATCCAAATAATTATCTCTACACTTAAAATTTCATGAATAACATGCAAACTAAATACACGGTCAAATTGTCCCACGTCTAGAGCACAGTAATTATTATTTTCATGAAAATAATAATTACTGTGTGTTTATGCGTGGTAGAACAAATGTTCCTACTTTTGATGGTAGAATGAACTTATCTGGGTAGGAGGTCTTGATTAGGTGGGAAAAATTGTTAGAGTCTAACACCAACAAGATTACCATGCCTGGATAGTTTGTTGAATTGTAGTGGTGACACTTTCTTTTTTATTCCTATAATATATGACCATGCTTAGAAATACTAAAATAAAGTAAATAGGAAATTCAAGGAGCTAATTAAGGATTGAACAAACAAGCAAACAATAAGTCAAAAACATGATTGAATAAAAGAGTATGGGTGCTTTAACATAGACTTGAGAGCTGTATGGATACACGAGATTTGTCTTGCAGAAAGCAACAAACAAACTCCCTGTGAGCAGAAAAAACAACTCAGCCAATAAAAACTAGATTGATGCATGCATTATGTAAATCAGAAGTATGATAAATATCAAGATAAACACTTTACCAGTCCAATAGTCACGTTGTTGGATGATAAATTATCCAACAAAGAAGTGACACCTGGAAGAACCTCTAATCCTTCTCCAACTTCTCCTGTATGTTCCTTAGCATATTCAATCATCTTCAACTTCATTTCTGGGAGTCTTTCTCTAGCAACCTAAATAAAACCAACTCAGGCACATACACAAACACACACATGAAGAGAGAAAAGAGAGGAATATCTAAATTATAATGACTGATGTTAATCAAAACAAAAACAAAAAAATTGAACTTGATTGGCATCTGATCCAAGTAGACATGTTAAAAAGCTTCATGCTTCTTTTTGAGGACAGCAGTGACTATCTGTTGCATACAAACTAGATTCTGAAGCACATCAACTATGCTATTCAAATATATGAACTGAAATATGAAATGCTTATGAAATGCCAATAAGTGATCAAGTGGAATATTGTTATGAAAATCAGAAGGGCAATTGCATGAATACTTGTAATTGAACTACAAGGATAGAATTGTCAATTGTCACCACAAAGTTTGAAAAATCTAAAATACCATGCAAGTTGTGTGGTCTCAACTATGCTAAAACAAAATTGGACACTGAAATTTGTAATCGCTTGTAAGATGAATGACAAGAACACAATAATGGCTTATGCACAAATTAAATGGGATCAGCTACCAAGATATATTGATTCTCTAATGTGTGTTCAAGCTATAACTTTTCAAAATTTACCATCAAAGAACTATCCCCAATTTCTGCAAAACTGCAAATTCATTATTCAACATTCTATTGGAAACTCTTCTCTTTCCTTTTTTTTATTTTCCACCTTCTAACTACGCAACAAACATATACGACAGAATTTACTAAGAAACGCAGCATTTAATGCTCAATAACATAAATAAAGGAAAATAAAATAAAATAAATACAAATTCAGAAGTTACTAACATCAGGAGATACACCATAGTGAATTGCTGCATCCACAAGAATTAAAGAATCTGTTTGTCCATGATGCTGTAGATAAAATAAGAACAGATAAGAGAAGAGAAGAAAAATAAAGTATCAATGTATCAATGCAACAAGGGGAAAAACAAAACAAGAACAGAGAGGAATACCTACTAATCCCATAGAGAAAAAATATATGTGGTGTTAGACTTAGTTTTGCCCTTTTTCTCTCTTTTTTTTTCTTCTAGCTGTATATCTCACCTGATGGAGACCCATTAGTTCTATGAGAAATTGTTTGGTGAGAACAAGCATTGATGCTATACTAGGTTCCACTAGACCACTACTCAACCTGCGAGACAATGGTTTGAGCCCAAAATACATTATGCACTTAGAACATCCTTTTTGAGGTTTTATGTGATAAAGAAGTTTCCAAAATGTTAGACAATTCTTTTTTTTTCTTGCAAGAACAAGAAAATAGAGTGTTTTGAGAAAATGTTGGTATATTTGGTTAGATGGCAGAGTGTCGTAATACTCTTTCTTAGAGAATCCATTTCCTTGGTGAGGTTTCCAGTCTTATGCTGAGGAAAATTTATCATCTCACAATATCAAACCAATTTGCACTAAATTGAAATTTTATTCCAAAAACAGAAAATCGAAGTTTTTTCTGCTTCCAATGATTCGAGCGTCAAAAAAAAAACATAATTTAGATCAATTGTCTACAGTTCGTGGCTGGACTTTCTCCCAGGTTCAGGATCCGCCTTCAAATGCAACAAACAAAATACGAAAAACTACTTTCGAATGCGTTTGAATCATAGACGTCCAGAAAAACTAAACAAATGATAGGTTACACAGAAAATCGATATTTGTTCTAAATGTACTCACGGTGTACCTACGACACCAAAAACCAGATAGAACGTTTCTGCAAAGGAGTAGGAACCAGATCGCATGAGATGTCGCTTGGTTTTCCAAAAAAAAATGCATTTCCTTGTGGAAAAACGTGTCATATCTAGGAACAAGACATCCACAAGCGCTTATCAATCTTGAATTCCTAATCCTCAAAGAGAGCGCACCTGGACGACGTCGATGGTGGCGTCTTGGAGGCCGAACACTTGGAGGAAGGCGTGGGAGAAGGCCTGGCGATGGAGATGGTTGGAGGAGCTCCCAGTGCTGCGGATCAGCGTCCCATCGATATCGAATGTCACCATTATTCGCCTTCCCTTCCGAGTTTCCCCCTGCGATTCCATCTTCCTTCCTCTGGTCTCCTTTTTCTCTCCCTCCCTCGGCGTGGGTGAGCATAGTGGAAGTGGCTGCCACCTGCAATTTAATGGGCCGGCGATTATTATCGCTCGATTTAATATCATATACTATGACAAGCTTATAAATATTCATCAAAATTCAAATGATTAAGATTAGTCATCTAATTGATTGCTATAAATTGTTAACTAGTAAATTATTGATGAAAAAAATTAAATTACTTCTAAAGTAGATGGGCTTAGGTAGGATGGTAAATTAATCATATGTTTGTGAATGAGTTGTTGATGCAATCGTATTTGGATCAAAGTTGATCAAATTATTAAGTTCGGGTTAGTTCGAGTTTGGATTCGATGTTTGATCAATATATTAGTAAGAAGTCAAGTAAGTCAAGGTTTATAGATACTTGACGATGTCAGAAATCTAATAGAAAGTTGGCAAAAGAAAATTTAAGTGAATCGGGAAGGGTCAGACACTTAGTGATCGAAAAATCCTAATTAGAGGTTAGACAAAGGAAAGCCCTAACGGAAAGTTAGGTAGGTAAGAAGTCTACCAAGTGATTAGTCCTAATCGGAGGTTAGGCAGGTGAGAAGTCTACCAAATGACTATATCTAATTGGAGGTTAGGCAAAAGAAAATCCAAGTGAGTCAAAGGGTGACTAGACACTTAGTGAAGAAGCTCTGGCAGATCAACGTTGACTGGAGGCTAGGCAATGGGAAGTCTCAATAGATTGCGCATGACTAGATGTCGAGCAGAGAAAGTCTTGGTACTTTGAGGTCAACTAGATACCAAGAAAAACCTGAATTCAGGCAAAACGTTGAATTTAGGGTTACCAATCGATTGGTAGATAGTGTCAATCGATTGTTAAGTCTAAACCCGAAATCTAGGTTTAGGGGTTGGGCAATCGATTGATCCAATCGATTCAACCTAAGCCAATCGATTGGCCAAAATTCATGGGCGAACAGAATGCCTTGGATATTGGGGCAATCGATTGGGGGTTAGGTGATTGGGTCAATCGATTGGCAGTTTGCTCGAGTCAACAGAATGTCTCAGAATCGATTGGGGTAATTAATTGGAGGCTAAGCAATCGATTGGGAATTGATTGGCTGTGTTTTCTCGAGCAAACAGAATATCTTAGAATCGATTGGGGACTAAGACAATCGATTGACTGTTTTCTCAAGTGAACAGAAAGTTTCTGAATCGATTAGCTCGATCGATTGAAAGCTAACAATCGATTGGTATAGCTCACCAATTGATTGATCAAGCGAAAAAAAGAGTCATTATGCAGGTTTGAACGGTTAGATCTGACGTGACAATCGATTTGAGATAAGGCAAATCAATTGGCTAGCAAAAATCAGCCCGAACAACGGTGTTATAAAGAGGATTGCGCTTAAAGAAGAAGGGTTGATTCTTGATGATTTTGGAGTGAAGTGTTGTTGTATTTCTAAGTCAACAACAAACATTTATGAGCAACAAGAGTGTAGGATCGAATGCACGTGAGAAGGGAGGTAAATCACGTGCTTTTAAAAATCTTTTCTTTTTATTTTTATAATCATTCGAAAATTGAGCGCGTAGCGGAAGTAAGAAATAAAAACATAAGAAAAACACAAAATAGATTACACAATTGGTTTTACTTGGTTCGGAGTTCAACGACTCCTACTCCAAGACCTACGGCTCTTCGAACCGTATTCAATGGGTAATCCACTAACCATCTCCTTGTTACGAAATCGCAAGTGCACGGTTACGTCGTCAGTAATATAAAAAATTATCATATCTACAGAGACTATTAATTAAGCACTAGTGATTTCGCAAATAAAATTATCTAGCCGATCGAGAGTTGGTTAAATACTTGTAAACTAGAGAGAAGGAAGAGAGAGGGAGAGAAATAGTTGAGAGTCTTGAGAGAGGAGAAGAGAGGGAAGGTTGAGAGAGTTGAGAAGGCTTGTGGGAAGAATAGTTCTAGGATTTCGGTTTCACTATGATACAAGTTAATGTCCCTATAATATGTTCATCTCCTTATTCTCTACACTTACTCCTATGTAGCAAAAGTTATCTCTATGTTAAGGTCTTTTAACTCTATAAAGTGGATAAGTGCCGATGCTCATTGTTACTAAGGGCATAATAGTTCGATTGAATGAGAATCCTTTATTACTAAGGATTCCCGATTATCTAATCTAATAGCAATCTTAACATAGAGGCAAATCCCTTACATTTATATGCATTACTCATATATACATTTCGTCAAACATGTACAATGCACAACACATATAGAGTAAGAAGTAAATATCTCAAAGATATAAGGAAATTAGCATATCATAGTTCATACATCAACAATCACATCACAATTACTTTTTACATCATAGAAATCAGAGATCTACTCCATAGTAATGAAGAAACAACCAAAAGATATGAAGAGTAACATTCTACAACTCAATATATAGAAAAGAGAAAAGAGAATGTTTATTAATGCTTTGCTGGTTTTCTTGGATGAGTCTCCTTGCTCTGGAAGATGATGGATCGTCGAGGAGGATAGAGATGTAAGCTCTAGGGTTTCCCCCTAAGGGGAGAACCGTTCCCCCTGTAGAGGGACGAAGTCCCAAACCCAAGATGGTTCAAGCAAGGGTTTGCTTAACCCTTTTAAACTTTCTCCAAATGGTCAGATCTGACATATTTATTGGGCTCTGCCAAAATAGGTTTTTCATCCATTATATCACTATATCTGGGGTTAAGTCCTGAATCAAAATTATAGCTCTTAAAGTTATCTTCAATTTTAGAGTTGATTCAGCCCGAAACTCAAACTAAACCGAAACTTATGGTGGTTCAAAGTTTGGTCTGCAAATCTGGGCGGATGACCCGACACGACTGTGCCTGGGAGACATGGTCATGACTTTTAACACGGCCTAGATGTGATTATCTTCTATTGTACTCTGAAAGTAAAGTTGTAGATCTTGAAGTTATCTAAATTTTAGCATTTGAATCAACTCTAAACTCTAACCATGTGAAAAGTTATGTCTGTTTTACTTTTGGTCTGCAAGCTGCCTAGAATCCGACACGGTCGTGTGATTCACGCGAAACGGTCGTCTAAAAT
>JBBUKS010000113.1:2264814-2279659 GCA_038050645.1 Hedychium gardnerianum | reverse complement strand
ATCGTTAATTTTTTTCCCCTCCATAAATAGAGAGGAAAACAAACTATTGTATCCTATTTAAGGATGGTTAATTTTTTTCTTGTTCATTCTTCCATGAGATAAACAGAGGGAAAAAAACTCCTAAATAATGGTTAATTTATTTTCTCTCCATCTGTTCATGGAAAAAAAACTCCCTAAGTTGGAGGAAACAAATGGTTAGTAAAAATAAAATAAAAAATTCTACATTGATCAAAATAAATCTAATTCAAAGCTATTTGATACTGCCGTGCCTATTTTAGTTGACTTCAACTAATCCAAAATTGACTTTTAATCAATCACCATAAAATATTAAAACTTGAACTAAACATTCAACATCTCAAATAGTACTTAATAGTAAGCATTTATAATAATCAAATATTAATAAAAATATTTTTCAATTAATATATTTATATTTTAAAAAGTATCAAACCATATCGGCACTACATGATATAGTACCAAAACCGTATCGTTTCGATCTTAAACTAAAATTTCAGCACGGCTCAAAATTTTAAACTTTGGTTAACCTTAGTGTTCATATCTTATACTTGATCAAGTCTACAACACCTAGATACAAATTTTAGATGACAATTAAACCAAACTACTATTTAGGGTTTTTGAGGTCAAATTGAATTTGGTATAAGTTTAGGCAAAGTTAATTGAGTCATTGAGTAATCACACTAATTACGTGAAGTGGATTTCGAGGTCGATTTGTACTCATTTTAGCTAATTTAGAGTTAAACTATCTTCGCACGTGGGATAATATTGTTTGGTTGTGTTTAGGTGAGTTAGTGAAGTTTTGAGAGGATAGAATTATTTATACCCTCTTATTACCACAAATTCTCCCCTCCCCTCCTCTTTCAATTCCCCTTCCTCCCCACGACACCACCACCCTCTTTGCCTATTTTTGTCTGTGCCCTTTCCACATGGGCCCCTTTGGTCTCTCTTCCCGTTCTCATCTCCAGATTTCGATGGCAATCTGTTAGCCTTCTTCAGATCGAAGTGCAACCCGTTATATTCATCTTTGAGTAAGATTCTCTTGATTTCCTTTATTTGTTTGTGTTGATAATGATTCTTACAAGGTTTAACCTATAGCTATTGGATAACCAGATTAGAGATCCAAGTTGTTCCTCATAATCGTGCACCTTCTTATCACCTCCTTGGTTAGTGGATAAGAGTTTGATTTCAGTATTTAGATTTTACTATCGCATTTTACAAAATCACGCCCCAACTTTCATTGTTACTCAAACATGCACCATACTTTTGTATTTACCAATTCACGCATCATGTTCCCATAATACCCCTGACGCAGTCCACGCATAAAGCACGTGCTCATTTAAACCACTACGAACATCCGAGCCACTGAACTATCGATGAGGGAAAATTTACACACATCCTAAAAAAATTCATTTAACAAGCAATTGTTACTAATTTGTCGCCCTAAATCCTGTTTTGATGGTCAAAATATTCAACGAAGGCAATCTTCTATAGCATCGGACACATTTAGAATCTTATTCCCACCGAAACTTTCGGGTCTTAATAATCATTAAGAGCCTAAGTACATCATACCCACGCTAAGATACCATCAAAGAATTTCTTAGAGCCTCTTGAGTTTCACAATACCCAATATTCATGATTCTGAACATTGTATGACCATCAGGCCCTAGCCACCTCAAAATCGACACAAACTATGACTAGTGTGTACCTTGCAGCCTCCTGAGTCTAACTATGCTCTTAAACCTAATTTTCAAAGCCAAATCTGCACAAACTTGAGAACTTTTGGCACAAGTTCAATGAGGGGTCTAGGCTCATCATACCCACTCTAAGTCACCATTAATAGATTCCTTGGAGCCTACTGAGTCTAATCATGTCTAACAATCCTGATTCTGAAAACTATACGATCATTAGTGAATTTTCACCAAAACTAATTGACAGCCCTAGCCACCTCAAAATTGACTCAAACCAAAACCAATCCTATCCTTGCATCCTATGAGTACAGCCTTAAGTACTTTTGACGCACTCACTAAGGGGCCTAGACACATCATTCCCACTCTAAGACACAACCAATAGATTCCTTGGAGCCTCGCGAATCTCCTCATACGAAAAAAAAAAAAATCAGATTTTGGACACTATACGACCATCCATTACTTTTGGTCGAAGCTTACTGATGGTCCTAGACACCTCAAAACCAACTCAAACTATGATCCTTGCATTCCTTGCAGCCAGCCTCCTGAGTCTCAACATGCCCAACATTTTGTATTCGAGACACTCTACGACCATTAGTGAATTTTTGTCGAAACTTGTTAATGACCCTAGACACCTCATAACTGATACAAACCAAGACCACTCTATACCTTGTAGCCTCCTGAGTCTGACTAGCCCTAAAATCTAATTTCCAAAGTTTGAATTGTATTTTGTAAGTTTCTAAAATCTACACGACCTTGAGAACTATTGGCGCAAATTCACTGAGAGAACATTTTTTATTTTGGACATTGTACATCCATTAGTGAGTTTTCACCAAAACTAACTGATTGCCCTTGCCACCTCAAAACCGACTCAAATCAAAACTAATCCAATCCTTGCAGCCTCTTGAGTCTGACCGTGCCCCTAAATCTAATTTTCAAAATCTGGATTTACATCTTGTGAGTTTCTAAAATTTGCAGTCCTGAGAACTTTTTGGCACAAACTCACTAAGGGACCTAGACACATCATACCCACTCTAAGACAAACAATGAATTTTTTGAAGCCTTCTGAGTCTCCTCATATCCAAAACTTCTAATTTTGGACCGTCTACAATCATAAGTGACTTTTGGCCGAAACTCACGGATAGCCCTAGATACAAATCGACTCAAACTATGACCACTATGTTCCTTGCAGCTTCCTGAATCTGATCGTGCCCTTAAACCTAATTTCCAAAACATGGATTCCATCCTGTGAATTTTTTAAATCTATACATCAGTACGAACTTTTGGCACAAACTCACTAAGGGCCTAGGCACATCATACCCACTATAAGACACCACTAATGAATTCCTTGGAGCCTCCTCCTAAGTCTCCCCATGCACAATATTTGATTCTGGGCACTGTACGACCATTAGTGACTTTTGATCGAAACTCGCTAATGGCTTAGACACCTCAGAACTGACTTAAACTATGATCATTGCGTTCCCTGCAACCTCCTAAGTCTGATCGTGATCTAAAACGGAATTTCCAAAACCTGAAACCTGGATTGCATCCTGTGAGTTTCTGAAATTGGCACAACCTTGAGAACTTTTCGTACAAAAAAATATGCACGGCATTGAGAATTTTTTGCACAAACTCACCAAAGGGCCTTAGCACATCATACCCACTCTAAGACACCACCAATGGATTCTTTAGAGCCTCCTGAGTGTCTCCATGCCTAAAATTCCTGATTCTAGACATTGTACGACCATTAGCGACTTTTGATCGAAACTTGATGATGGTCCTGTCCTAGACACCTCGGAACCAACTTAAACTGTGACCATTGCGTTCTTTGCAGCTTCCTTAGTCCGACCATGTCCTTTAACCTAATTTCTAAAGCCTGGATTCCATCTTCTAAGTTTTTGAAATCCACAGCCTTCAAAACTTTTGGCACGTCATGCATACTCTAAGACACCACCAATATTCCTTGGAGTTTCCCCATGTCCAATATTACTAATTCTGGATATTGTATGCTCATCAGTAACTTTTGATCGAAACTCACTATTAGCACTAGACACATCAGAACCGACTCAAACCATAACCACTGCATTCCTTGCACACTCCTTCTGAGTCTCACCATGCCACATTGACTTTTCAATTGTTGAGGTTGAGTGTGGCCTCGCTTAGGAGTGATTCCTAAATCACCTAAAGATATTCCTTACCGTTGATCTATCAACTATAACTATTGTATCTGACAGATATCATGGAATAATATATGCATTGAGTAAAATTCACCCTACTGCTCATCATCCTTTTTGTTGTTATCACTTGTCTTATAACATGGTTACAAATACTTGTGATAGGCCTACATTAGGATTGTTTTAGGCTATAGTTAGAGCAAACACAGTTATACAATATGATTGAGTTATGCAGACTATGTTTGAGAAACTTGCAGATGCTCATAGATAGTTACAAAATACAGATACTATGAAATCGACAAATGCACACATCTGTGATAGAAGGTATCAACGTTAATTATGAATTATTCTGAAAGCTTAAATGCATTGTTCAATTACAAAACTAATAATATATAACACAGAACTAATAATATATAACACTAGGAAGACGGTTGCTCAATGATTTTATAATCGTAGGAAGTGTCTAATTCGGCAGGAATATTGATGCCTTTTACTATGAAGGAGATTGAGACAAACAGAAAATTAGATTTATATATAATCTTTCCATATAGCTTACCAGAAATAAAGGTACAAACTGTAGCATCCTCATATAATTGATTTGGAGAGTTATAGATGTAATTGTTGTGAGTTCCAAATTTTAGGATTGTGAGTATTATGAGTATCTGCATGTGTGTTCCAAATCAGTATTGTGGTGAGTTCCAAATACTTGCTCACATATTATTGCAGTGTGTTTATTCAGAAACATGGACCCATATCAGTATTGTGAGTATTATTTTTACATCTACATGGGTAAATACAATCTAAGTACCCTTTCAAGTTTCTAATAAAAAATAATACTTATATGGGTTCATATTTCTGAATGAACACACTGTAATAGCGTGTGAGCAAAGAAATCCTGAAATTTGGAACTCACCATAATTGCATCTATGACTCTCCAAATCAACTATATAGAAGGATGTACAGTTTGTACCTCCATTTCTAATAAGTTGTATGGAAAGATTGCATACAATCTAATTTTCTGACTCCTTATTTTAATCTCCTTCATAGCAAAAGACGTCAATATTCTTGTCAAATTAGACACTTCCTACAATTATAAAACCATGAACAACCTTCCTCCTAGTGTTATATTGAGAGTTCTCGAGTATCCTTGAACAATGCATTCAAGCTTTCAAAACAATTCATGGTCAACATCTACCATAAAAGTGTGCATTTGCCCATTTCATAGAATCTATATTTCGTAACTATCTATGAGCATCTGCATGTGCAATGATAAAATTGTTGTTATGTGACCTGGTGGTCACGGGTTCGAGTCTCGAAAATAATCTCTTGCAATGCAAAGTGAGGTTGTGTACAATAGACCCTTCTCGGGAGTCAAGACCGCATATTGGCGGGAGTTTCGTGCACCGGGCTACTCTATGAGCATTTGCATGTCTCTTAAACATAGTCTGCATAACTCTATCATATTATACAATTGTGTTTGCTCAAAACAATCCTATTGCAGGCATATCATAAATATCTATAACCATGTTATAGGACAAGTGAAAGGAATAAAAAGCATGATGAGTAGTAGGGTAAACTTTACTCATAGCAAATATTATTCCACGACAAGTACCAGAAATATCTTTTGGTAATTTAGGAATCACTCCTAAGCATAGTCATACTCAACCTCAACAATTGAAAAACCAATAGGAATAAATTTTTCATTACCATCTACTATTATGGTCAGGATACTTGTGACTCAGGTGAGTTGTATCAATTCCAATTAGTTTACAAAAATATGCTGGAAAATTCTTCCACAAGTGTGCTAAAAGACCAAAAACAATGTTGAAATTGATTATCACCATTCGTCTTCAATGCAACATATATATTTGGATCTCTATATCTTAATTCACGTAAAAGTCTAGAAAAGTCAAAGTAATATTTATTGTAATCATCAACCACCTTTTTTATAGCTTTCTAACGTGGACTATATATCTTCCAGTACGATATATACAATGCAAAACATGATTGCATCTCTTTTTGAATCATCCTTATCTATAATTATATGATAACACAAACTGTCCTTCAACTTGAGAAGCTATAAAGGAAGAAGTGCATGGAGCGTGATCGACAAGTGCCACATTGGTGAGCCTCTATATATTTTATAACAGTGAACTCAATATCTTCCCGTGCAACTATTCTCCATGTACAGTTTTGCATACTTAAAAATTACCTTAACTCTAATCTTCTTGGAGTGCCTTGGTTTGTATTCAAAGCGTCTACTTATTGCATACTTGACAAGTGGATCCTTAAAATTTTGTCACGTTGCAAAAACCTAAAACACTAATAGATATATACTTATTTTTGTAATCTTGAAATTTGTCAGACTTAACAAAAACTCATTTATAAAAAAATTAAGAAATATTTTATGTGATCAACATAGAATTCAATAAACTCATTTGGTTCTTGCCTTCGCACTAGTACAAGTTTAGAGTTCATTACACAGATATTCAGTTAAGTTAACAGATTTACTGAAAGAGAGCACTTCATCAGGAATGGGATATTCCCTACATTGATCAAGTTACTCAAAAAGTTACATTTACTTTTAAAATGTTATAAGTTATAACTAACTTGATCAATACAAATTGTCAAAATTTTAGAATCTCAAAGAATGGTAAGACGAGTGTGCTCAGTGGTCCTAGTTTGTATTGGTTTTGAGATTTTTAAGGTCATCAGTGAGTTCCGGCAAAAAGTCACTAATGGTCGAAGAGTGTTAGAGTGTCCAGAATTAGGAATGTTGGGCATGGTGAGACTCAGGAGGCTGTAAGGAACACAGTAGTCAAAGTTTTAATCGGTTTCGAGATGTAAAGGATCATCAATAAGTTTGGGACAAAAATCATTGATGGTAGTACAGTGTCCTGAATCAAGAATTTTGAGCATGGGAAGACTCATGAGGCTCCAAGGAATCCATTGGTGGTATCTTAGAGTAGGTACGATGTGTTTAGGCCGCTTAGTATGTTAAAAGTTCTCAAGGCTGTGCAAATTTCAGAAACTCACAGGATGCAATCTAGTCTTTGGAAATTAAGTTTGATGGCACAGTCAAACTGAGGAGACTGCAAAGATAGGATTGGTTTTGGTTTGAGTTGATTCTGAGGTGGCTAGGCTATCAGTTAATTTCGGTGAAAACTCACTGATGGTCGTATAGTGTCTAGAATCAAAATTGTTGGGCATAATTAGACTTTGGAGGCTCCAAGGAATATATTGATGGTGACTTAAGTGGGTATGAAGAGCCAAGACCCCTTAGTGAATTTGTGCCAAAAGTTTCCAAGGAATTTCAGAAACTCACAAGATGAAATCCAAGATTTAGAAATTAGGTTTACGGGCACAGTCATACTCAAGAGGCTGCAAGGTATGCACTAGTCATAGTTTATGTCCATTTTGAGGTGGCTAGGACCATCAATGTGTTTTAGCCAAGACTCATTGATGTCTAGAATTATGAATGTTAGATATGGTGAAACTCAAGAGGCTCCAAGGAATCCTTTGATGGTATCTTAGCATGCGTATGATATACTTAGGCTCCTCAATGAGTTCGTGTCAAAAATTCTCAAGGCTGTATGGATTTCAGAAAGTCATTGGATGCAATTCAGGCTTTGAAAATTAGATTTGAGGGCACGGTAAGACCCAAGAGGTTGCAAGGACTAGATTGGTCCAAGTTTGGGTCGGTTCTGATGTGTCCAGGGGTATCGACGAGTTTCAACCAAAGTCGGTAATGGTCGTACAATGACGAGAATTCAATGAACTTTGACATTTTCAAAAACAAATTAATCCTAGAAACACATAGGTGTCAATTTTAATTAAATATGATAAGGCTATATGCTCGAGTTGTATATTTTTTTTGGCCGGGACTCACTAAAGAAAAAAAAAAGAGAAGACGGGGAGAAATTGGGTGTTTAGAAAATGTGCAGCAAAAAAATGAATTATAATAATCTTAAAATAAAAATACAAGATCATAATAGTTGTAGATTAGTAAGAGACCATGGGAACATACATGTTGGTGCTACGAATTATTGAAGTTGTCTTCGACGGGAATAAGATTTTAGATGTAGCCAATGCTACTAAAGATCGCCTTTGTCAAATATTTTAGCCATTGGAAAATGATTTAGGGTGGCAAATTAGTAACGATTGCGTGTCATCTAAATTTTTTGGGATGTGTGAAAATTTTCCATCGCTGACGGTTCGATGGCAAGGATGTTCGTGGTGGTTCGGACGAGCACGTGCTTATATGTGGAATGTGTCAGCGGAATTATGAGAATAGGGTGTGAATTGGTAAATACGAAAGTACGGTGCGTGGATAATAGTGAAAATTAGGTGCATGGTTTAGTAAAATGTGGATTTATTACGATAAGTTAGTGTACGTTGTTAATTTTAAGGATGTTAAGGTTATTTTACTAATTATAAGTGTTGGATTCTACTAATTAGATAAAAGTTATAGCATGCTAATTAGATCAGAAGTTTTAGTTAATTCTTAGACTTTATGTTATTAACATAATTAGTTTTTATCTTAAACCTTAATAAATTTTCCATACACATGCATTTGTATGTACTCATCGACTTGGAGAGTTTTAGACCTTCATCTGATACAAATTTTAGGTAAGTAAAAGTATTGTTCAAATCGCTTGAATAGCTTTTGTACATAACTTAAATGTGTAAAAAGATTATATCTAATGCCATAGTTTTTTTTACTACATTACCTTGTGGGTGATTTGTGGGGATTAAAACGGGGCTTATTTTCAAAAATTAATATTGATACTTAGGTTATTCGCATTTGATAGATATCCCTAACGATATTTTCCCAAAGGGCGCACCCAAAATTCTGGAATTCCCAAAGGGAGCACCATACTTTGCTTTTTACCAAAAGATTCCAATACTACCCCTCCCGCCAATGGATGTAACACCAACGCATTTTTTCAAACATCCGAGCCACAATTTGAAATGGGAAAAATGTTTTTTGGTTTGGATGCACGTAACCTTGGGCATCTCTTCTCTCAGGTCGCCGAAAGTGATATCTTCAAGAAACCAAAACCCTACACACAACTCATCTTCTTTCCCTCTCTCATTCTATTTTAGGGTTTATGTCGAAACTCCAATAATCGCTCATCAAGTTTGGCCTTCTCATCCTATGTCCCGAACTGGTTCATCTCCCTCTTCTCATTCTGCAATCTTGCCTAGTAAATTCGATTCCTATTGCAGAATGGCGTGAGAATGTGATTCAAGTTCTTAATCATCTCCAAAGGTATGTTTCCGATTTCTGCTTTAGTCAAGCATTAAGTCCTCTACATTTCGATTTTTCTCTTTCATATGTTTACTTGAATTCCTTTGATTTTGTAATGGTTTGCATTGTTGCCAACAACCACAATGTTTTATAGTTCTATATTCGATGTTTGTAAATGTATTAATGAGTTTTTCTCAAAATTCATTGGGGGGACATAGAGTATTATCAATATACAAACCATACTGTTCCCATCTGAAATTTTGTTTTTTCATTAAATATGATGAAAATTTCAGTATTATACTAGTTTGTATTTTTTCTAATATTTTAGGTATTAGTTGATGTTGGGAAGAAACTCCAATGGACCAACGTTTTAGGGCATTTTAATTGTTTTTTTGGCGGTCCAATAAGGAAAGCAACGTGGTTTTGTTTGTTACATGATAGACACAAAAAGATTGTAAAACAATCCTATTTTAAAACTAAGATTCAGCATCTGAAACTTTTAGGTTTTCAAATGTTCCAATTGTTTTCACCAGAAGAGAGGTGTCTTTTGATATCGTAGACAGAGGTGCTTCTATTCCTATTAATTGGAACAATGCAAACCATTATAAAATCAAAGAAATCTAAGTAAAAATGTGAAAGAAAAAACCCGAAATATGTAGAGATGGGGACTTCATGCTTGACTAAAACAGAAATCGAAAACATACCTTTGGAGTTGATCAAGAGCTTAAACCATATTCTTGTACCATTCTACAACACGAGTCGAGTTTACAAGACAAGATTGCAGAAGGAGAGGAAGGGGATAAGTCAATGTCGAAACATAGGATGATAAAGCCAAACTTGATGAGTTTGGAATTTTGATGTAAACCCTAAAACCGAACGAGGGAAAGAAGATAAGGTGCGTGTAGGATTTTGGCTTATGGAGGATTTCACTTTTGGCGAGCTGAGATGTCCAAGGTTACGTGCATCCAAACCAAAAAATACTTTTCCTATTTCAAATTGGGGCTCAGATGTTTCAAAACATGGGTTAGTGTTACAACCCTATTGGTGGGGGTATTATTGGAATTAAGTGTGCCCTTTGGTAAAAAAAACAAAGTATGGTGACCCTTTTGGGAATTTAAAAACCTTAGGTGCGCAATTTGGTAAACTATTTTATCTTTTCACACCACTAGTTGATTTATATGTGGATAACTTGAATACTTCTCTTATGTTATACACCTTATTTGAATACCATCTTCTAATATATGGTTAAATTCGCACAACTTTTACTAAAATGTGACTTAGGTCAATCCTTGAAATTAGCAATTACTCAAAAATGATATAGTTAAACAATATGTAAACTAAAAATGAAAGAATTGTCAAGTGGTAAAAATAAATAATCAAAAGTGAAAAATCTGAGCTAAGTATTTTATCATAACACCTAACCAACAATAAACATGTGGTACCCATATGAAATTTTACCATCTTTCATCATAACCTAGGATTCGTTCCATGCAAACGGAGAATTTTTACCATTCCAACATGGGAGCGGCACTGGCGCACGCGCGATAATTTCTCGTGCGTTATCACGAGCATCACGCATGCGCCACAGAAGGAATCGAGCGCGCGGCAGAAGGAATCGCGACAGAAGGAATTGAATCAATTCTTTCTGTGGATCACGAGTATGATTAATAAAAAAACGTTATATAAACAGATGAATACTTACCTAGAACCATCGGCGAAGCCAACCGACGATAGATCAGGCGACGACCAGGCGACATGATTTCAATTTTTGTAAGAAAGATCCGATTGGCGAAAAAATGCGGCGAAATCGCGAGGTCAGAAGAAGGAATCAAAATCATTAAGGAATTTTAGGATTTCATTAAAATTTAATATAATAGTTTTAATTAAAACCATTATATTCAAATATAATAAAAAATTATAATTATAAACAGTGTTATATGAATTTTATATCAGTCATATAAATTTTTTATAAACCATTAAATTTTATATAATTTATAATTAAAAATTAATTAATATATAAATTATAATTATATATTATATAAATTAATAATTAATTAAATAAACTATTAATTAACTAATACAATTACAATATAAAATTTTATATTTTTATTTAAAATATAAAAATTAAAGAAAAACTAAAAATATTCTAGTTAAAAATTTTAAATTCGTATTAATAATTTATTTAAAATTAAACTTTAAATTATTTTTAATAAATTAAAAATGGATTAAAATTTCAAAAAAATATTTAAAATATATTATTTAAATAATTAATTAATTAAATGAATAAATAATTTATTTATATAAATTAGCATCTTTGTGTTAATTTATATAATTATTATAGATAATAATTTTTTATCTTAGAATCAATTTTAGATTTAGATCCATGAATATTAACATATTTATCTTTTTTTTTTTAGGATTCTTGCTTCCTAAGTATATGAAAACACATAATTTTATGGATATGAATGTCTCTACCTGATCTGCCTAAGAAATATTACTTGTTCTTTATTTCGAAAAATTTTATAAATATATGTTGTCAAGTTTATGATTTCTAATAAAACACTTAGAAATGACTATTATACTTAATTTGCTCTAATAACTCTCCAGCCCTCTTAAAGTTGACACCATTATCTGTAATCATCAGCACTATATGTTCTACACTTATCTCTTGAACTACATCATCATCAACCGATATATGTAGGATGCATCATGATATTCTATAGTTGCACCAATAGATTTATGAAAATAACCTTTCATTTGCATGCAGCATAGTAGAAAGTCTTCTAGATTCTTGCTTCCTAAGTATATAAACACATAATTTTGTGGATATGAATGTCTCTACTTGATCTGCCTAGGAAATATTACTTGTTCTTTATTTCGAAAATTTTGAAGTTTATGATTTCTAATAAAACACTTAGAAATGACCATTATACTTAATTTGCTCTAATAACTCTCCAGCCCTCTTAAAGTTGACACCATTATCTGTAATCACCAGCACTATATGTTCTGCACCTATCTCTTGAACTACATCATCATCAACCGATATATGTAGGATGCATCATGATATTCTATAGTTGCATCAATAGATTTATGAAAATAACCTTTCTATTGCAGCATAATAGAAAGTTGATAATTTTCATCGGCTGTCTAGCCATCACACATCAACGGAACCCAATATAAGCTCTTCTTGTCAACAGGATCCAAGTCTTGATTTCCTCCACTTATTCATTTAAATACGGACCGATAATTTCATATGCAGTCGGAGATTGAATACCGGGACTAGATTTTTGGATGTTGGACACCATGCTAAGATAGTATGTGTTGTTTGCTGCATTAAGAGAAATATGATTAAAATAAAAAATTTAGAAATACTTTGACCGATTGATTTCTTCTAGACTGTTTTGTATATGCATCATCAATCCTCCTAGTTTGTTTGCTAGCTTGGTCTGGATATGCCAGTGGATCAATATCAGCAATATCAACTTTACGTCTTTGTCCCTTGAAGGAAAAAAATGACCAATATCACCTTGTGTTGAAGTAATACGAACACTTGCGCTCCTTCCCAATGTTGTTGTAGTAATTGAACCACTTTGCTTCTACTAGTGCCAACTATAGTACCACTATGTCATTATATGTTGTTCATATTCATATTTAGTTCGATAGGCCCTTAAGAGCTACAAAAATTCTTCGTCATTTGGAACTTCACCATGACCTTCAAACTCATCATAAATTGGTTCTTTAAGCTTTGGCCCATCAAAAAGTTCACATTGTTGTTGTTTATACTTTAGAGCATCCACACTAGCTTCTCTATCATATTTCTAAAATTTGGAGTAAATCATCCACTTTATTAAATTCAGACAATCACTTTTCACTACACACCACAACAGCTACCCTAAAAAATCACTTTTCACCACATCAATTTCTCTATCTTCATTTTTTGAAACTATATCGCAGATATCATGTTCACTTCTGATGATTGGAAGCCTCTCGATATTCTAACACGACTGAAGGTAAAAAGGTGCAAAAGATTATTATATATGTTAGATTTTGGGACTATGTCGCAGATATTCTTATAGCAGTAGAACTCTTGTACGTTGTTCTACGTAAAGTCGATATGGATAAGAAGCCACAAATGGAAAACGTTTACCGCCTAATTCATGAAGCAAAAGAGAAAATTAAGAGACAGCTACAATCTGGTAAGTATCAAGATTATATTGATATAATCACTACAAGATGACAACCAAATGGAAAAATATATTCATTTGGTGTAAGTATTTTTTAATGATAAAGAATTTTTAATATTGTTATTAATAATTATATATGTTTAATTATTTTAGGTTATTATTTCAATCCGGCATATCAATACCATTATAATCTTGGCACAAATGATGATTTATTAGTAGCTTTCAGAAATTTAATATCAAGACTACAAACAACTAGAAAATTTGTTGCTGAGACTATTAATGAAAGTCGATTATTTCGAGAGGCATATGGTTCTTTTAGCAAGCTTATTGCAATATGCAGATATAAAATGGATGCAGGTAAATATAGTAAAAATTATTACTAATTATTGTTAACAAATATAAATAATATTTTAATTTTGTTCTTATTTATCTTATAGCTGAGTGGTAGTTATAATATGGAGGATTAGCTCCAAATTTAAAAAATATTGCGGTACGAATTCTCTCACAGACAACGTCTTCAAGTGGTTGTGAATGAAATTGATCAACTTTCTCCCTCGTTCATACAAAAGTACGAAATCGTTTTTCTTATCGTCGCTTGGAGAAGATGGTCTACGTTCATTATAATATGTCTTCCACTAAGAGCAATAACAAAAGAGAAGAAAGAACAAGAGTCTAGAGAAGTAGACTCATTTAATATTGGATTTGTCCAAACTGAGAATGATCTAATGATCGATTGGTGGAGCGTTGTTTAGGCTGGAATCCAATACTTGATAAAGCAAGGGACCCACCACGATCATCTCAATTTCTTACTCAGATTGAAATATACAAGTTACGATGAGGAAGAAGATGATGATGAATCTTTTGATCAAGAATTTTAATTTTCTGGATCTCGGTCTAAACGGTCTCAAACATCCCAACCCTAAATCAAGCCAAAGTACATAGATAAAGACAAAAGCAAAGGCAAAGCTCCGTAATTTTTACTAAAAATAAAGAAAAAGGCAAAACTCCTATTTTTAAAAGAAGGGGTCAATTGAGAATTAGTGATAATCCACTCGATGCAATTAATGAGCAAGAACGTGATGACAATGATGAAACATCATCACCTTCTAGCACTATAGTCCGACGAGAAGTTCGAAATGAGGATAGTAATGTTGATAGCAATGCAAGTACTTATGGAAGTGATGGCAATGGTGATGCGCATCTGGTGGTTGTAAAGATTTTGTTCCCCCTACTTCAGCACCGGAGCCATGGACATGTGAGAAAGATTACACACATGCAACTCAAGATTATGATCATGGAAGATTATGATCATGGGGCTAGAACTATTCAATATGAACGTCGAAATAAGGGTAACAAACAAAAGGAAACTCATAATTATCAAGATATACGAGAGTTTAGCTGAAATTGATTCTGATCGAATTTTATTATACACTCGGCCTTCTTATTATAACTCTGATGCATCATATGGTGATCCATCATACCAAAGCTCGTGGACGTATGTTTATCCTTATCGCCTGTTCCAATTTGTGGTGTAAG
>JBBUKS010000113.1:2230259-2249403 GCA_038050645.1 Hedychium gardnerianum | reverse complement strand
AAATTGATGAAGCAAAAAAAGTTAACTATCTTACTAAGAGAAATGACACTTAGACAAAGATTGAAAAGTGGAATATTTCATTAATTAAAGCTTAAGAAAATACATAGACACGAAAACTTGACTCTAAAAAAACTAGAAAACAAATAATGGGAATTGGAAAATATAATTATCCCATTATACTCCTACCGAATTTTAAGGTACTCCTCCGACCAAAGAAAAAGATAGAAAATTACATGATACCCAAAATACAAAATTGCCAAAATTTAATTTTTAAATCAAAATTCATTCTATTCCTTTCCCTATTTGCTTTATATTGCCTATACAACACTAGATATGAGAAGCATACAATTAAAAACTTCCAGTTTGTTAGGCATATATTAAGCAAAATGGTATCATGATGATTAGACAATATTTGGTAGGTTTGGCTGGTATACTTTTTGAACAAAAATGAATCATCATGAAAGGATACACCAAGATACTTCTCATAACTTATGATCAGTAGTTGCACTAATATAATTGGTAACCACAGCAGATTCAAGATAGTCAGTCCCACCGGATATTTTGAATAAACTGTTTTTGTTCAACCATAATATCAACTTTATTTAAGTTTGCTGAACAACATTGGGATTAGGCAGTCGGGTGAACCTATGATCTATTCTAATGTGAATTAGATGCAAAAGAAAACCTACTAAAGGATTTAACTATTAGGCCTGAAGAATCTCACTACTAGGACAACTGTAGTCCAGATACAGGAGGAGCTGCAAAATATAGTACACAGAATAGAGAATAAAAATAAAATTATTTGAGAGAAATGAACCAATGAAGTAATGCAAACTAATGAAAGTATACTTTTATACAATCTTTTTTTATCCATATTAGTCTATGAAAAAAGCTATTTATATCAGAAACAACAATATATTTTCATCGCAAAGAAATAAAGTATTGAAGTGGTTTCATATTTTGCCTATATATAAACATTTGCATTGTCCTACTAATAAAAAGAAAGTTGACCTACTCAAGTTTCACAAAATACAAACTAGGTGTCTGAGGTATTGTTTTGTTAGGTATTGGGTCCTTATTATGATGGGTGAAGTTCCACATTGAAATTTGAGATTTAAGGTTTTCTCCAGAGTCCACAATGGAATATTTTGTTCTTCCATTTTTTACTTGGTATTGGAGCATACCTTCAAAGGCTAGGGTTAGATCTTCTAGAATATGTCTCTTACTGGGGAGGCCAATGATCTTATAGTGATGACAAATAATGACTTCCCTTCGAGTCACAGCTCTTTTCCTTCAACTTGGTGTGCACAAGAGTGTTTCTGGAATGTGTTGCTCCCTTTCTATGAATCTGTGGCCTTCCCTCATGTGACTCAATCTTCTAGGGCTAGGGTTAGATCTTAATATTCCTCTTATGGGGTAGGCCAATGATCTTGAAGTGGTGACGAATGATGATCTCCCCTTCCAGTCACATTTCTCTCCCTTCAGCTTGCTGTACAGTGAGTGTTTCTAACATGTGTTGCTTCCTTTCTCTAAACATGTGTTGCTCTCCCTCATGCGACAAGAGTCCTCCTTGCCGTGGCACAAGCCTGTTGAACTGTGTTCTCTTCTGGTGCATCGATTGTCTCCTATGAGTGCTATCTTAATCTCCTTAGGTCAACAGTCCAAATTCTTGCTGCCTATTCTTCGCTTTGAACCTTATAGCGTGCAATGAGTGAACCAATACTTTCATTCAGAGACATTTTTATGTCGCCCTTACTTGGCCCTCGTCATCTCCGTTGTCCTCATCTGCTTCCTCCAGATCTAACACCTCATTAACAAATTCTCTCATGTCACCCACTAAATATTTTTCTCCATCTCCTGGATTAGCTTCAACATCTTCATACATCCAAGCATACTTTCAAGTGATATTTTTTGCAGTAGCCTATAGCGTGCTGCAACTCTTTGCATTTGTTAGGTCATCTCTGTTTCCCAGGAGCCATGCTTCACCACTGAAGCTTCGCATCATCTTTTGCTCAATGATCTAAATCTAGATCCACTACTTGTGGGAGAAGAGATGGCATTTTGAGTCTCTGTTGCTCCTCATATGTGCTCATATGATGACCACTTTTCCCTTTTGGCAGCTGCTTTATTGCCTCCAGTCATCTCTCTTCTTCTATTTTCTTCCCTTGCCTGCTTCTCTGAACCTTCTAGCTTCTGCATGTCTTCTTAATCAGAACTTGCTTTGGATCCAACTACATGATGGATTACAGCTTCTCGAGTTGATCTCATCTCTAGTCATTGGTGCCTCTTTTCTTGGATCTGTAGCATTTTATTTCCTTCGATCTCATCTTTTTGACCATCCTTTTCACAAGTTCCTTTCTCTAGTCCTTGCTCTCATTGCTGGGGTTCTTGTCCTTTTGTGACCTGCCTTCTCTCTTTCTCCTTGGAATTTCCTTCTTCTTGGAGCACTGCAAACTAACTCCATGAACTTTATCTTTTGGTTCTCTTATACTCTAAGCCTCTTCTTCTCCTTTGCCAGATCCAAGATGTGCTAGTTTGCCATCAACAACCCTTGCTTGCTTTCTTCTTCAGAGACAACTGTAATCTCTTTCCTCCCTGTCTTTCCTTGACTCACATCTACTTTCTTTTTAGTCTAGGTAGCTCTTTGTCTTCTTTCTATGCTGACTATGTTCCACAAGGAAAATATCTTCAATCCATTACTTCCTTCAAGTGCTTTCTTTTTCCTCCTATTTATTTGTAGCATGTTGTTGTATACTTGTATGTGTTGCAACTAGAAGCTCACTAGCGAGAGTTGTCTCTTTGGGGTTTTATCTCATCCTTGCAGTTTACTAAGGTCCCTCGTCATGTGGTTTTCTTTTCCCATTTCTTCTTTTTTTCGTGTGCTACGGTATACACTAACACAAGATGAAGCCCATTTGAGGACTTATACTCGGGGTCCTTGTCTTTTGCTGACATGTTCCTCGGTTGAAGGATACCCAAGTGCTCTTTCCAAAGCTTTGTTTTGTATTTTCTTCATCATGGTGAGCTTTTTTTCACTAGTGAGCTTTGTTTTCTCATGTGAGAACTTTCTAGTTTATGTAACAAGTTGGACATAGATAATCAATGCTCCATTTTAAGATGAGTTGTAGAGGTATTATGGGATAAGGTATTACAGTTATGGGTTTAGTTCAACATTAATATTTCAGGTTTAAGGTTTTGTCATGAGTCCTATATAATCATGTTATAGTCCTGTTACAGCAAGCAATACATTACCAATCAAAAATGAGTATTCGGCACAGGTATGAATCTGGATGTTGGACACTTTTTCCAAATTAGGGACACTGGGACCTAACAAATAATGGTTCAAATTTAGGATACGGGTGGGGGGACTCTTCTATCCATCAGTGAAGTCAAAAAATTTGGATACCCATTACCTTATGCGATCATTTAGAATACCTACTATAACATATACTTGTGTAGTGGGACATTAAGGTGTGAGGAGTTTAATCCACATTTTCACTTAAAAGTTTAATTATTAATTAGGGGATTAGGGCTCAACTTAACTTGTGTTGGTTGTAAATATCCTCTTATCTCCTCCTTCACTTCTTCCTCTTCCTTTCGATTTCACTTCTTGTTTCTTCCTCTCTGATTTAATTCTGGCGATGAATCCTACTTGTCGGTTTTGGATTAATTACTCAGTGTCAACTTGGATACATAGGTAGGGGAAATGTTGAGTCCAAGTAAGGAAGTTGACAACAAATAAGAGTGATATTGCTGAGACCTACTTCACCGCCCTTGACGTATTTGAACTGGCTCTCCACCCTCATCTTGGTTCTCACAAAATGCATACTTTAGTTTACACAGTTAAAAACTCATTAGTTTTAAGTGTATTTTAACATTTGAGTTTAGGAGACTGAACCTCAACAAATTTTATTTGTGTGCAACTTACCTTATTAGTGCGTAACTCTTATTGTATAATTGGCATGATTGGATTAGACAACATCCCTACTAATGAAGAACATTTGGGATCTAAAAAAAATGAAGACATTTGGGATCTCTCATGTTCTTTTAAGTGGAAATCTGGATGGTTAGGTATGACTATTACTTGCGTGGTTTATCTGTTGGGTCCCATAGTTGGACTAACACATACCTCCCATTTTGGATTGTACTGACTGAAATTTAAATCTATCTTATAAATAGGTATGTTACCATTGATAAGGCAGCATTTATGTTGGCAAATATAGTGATGAATAGGCATGTTAAGTTCTTACTCTTCCGTTGCTTGCTTTGCATTAGATGTTGTGCAGTTTAGTTATATAACAGGAGGTAAAGTGACTTATGTAATTATTATTGCGTAACTCTTTTTATAATTCTTTTAGTTGGCTTTGGTGGCTATTGCAAGGAGGAGACAGTTACTGAATGATAATCTCCTTGTCGCATTAGCTGAAGTTTCATGGAAGATTCTAGATATATCTGGATCAAATATCACTGATTATGGTCTGCAAAAAGTTGCAGAGATTTGCACTAGTTTGAAGGCTGTCGATATTAGGTATGTAACTGATGTGAACCCTTTTTCATGTTGCCATAAGGCCTTTTTTATTTTTTATGAAATTCACAATTACTTCTCTATCTTGGCTTGTTTTTCAATATAGAAACATATTATGTATCCTTGATAGACATCAGCATTAAAATCCTGTTAAAAGAATGCTTGATTCTTGATGCATTTTAATACATGGGTTCAGTGCTCAAAGTAGGCCACCCAACCATGCATGATTAATCCATCAACCATAACCCTACAACAGTTTGAGAACAGAACTTCCTCAAACAACCAATGGGTAAGGGAATGGAATCATGAGATTTCACTATCTTCTGACTTAACAACGTGTACACCACAAAAAGAAAAAGAATTTTTTTTATTTTATCATGTCTCTCTCTACACATCCAACCACTGGATTATATTCTGTTTGATAAAGGGCTTCACTCAAAGCATTAAGGAGAATAATCAACCTGAATTACAACAAGTTTATGAGGGAAACCTTATGGACCTTTCTTCTCCGAAGTTATTGCTCATACAGGCTAATGGTTGCAAACCACCATCATCCTTGAAGACAAATCAGGTTCCTTACCACTCACCCAAGAGCACACAACCTTTTTCAAAACATAAAGTAGGCTTTTACAATAAGGGATACTGCAATCAGATTTCTCCCTAACCAAACCGAACCCCAGTCCGAATGAACTACAGAATGGATGGATCCTACTTCAATGGGTTTCACTGTCAGATTCCATATGCCACTGAAAGCCCACAGCGATCTCTGCCTAGAATCAAAATGGTAACTGATATGAGAGGGAATCATCAAGGAATGGAAAAAGAAATCTTGCTGCCCTACCACTAAACCACAACGGTGGACATGACACAGAGATTCATCATGCACGAGAGAGAAGTGGGGAGAGTAGAGACCTTCACGAATGAAGAAGAGGAGGGTCTCTCAAGATAGGCTAAAGTGGAGAGATCCTCTTTTGAAGGAAACCACCAAATCCATCCAATAGGCTGTGGCTGCAACTCATGAACCAACACTTTCCTACCAAAAAAATCACTGAGTCCTAGCTTTTTGTAAAAGTTTGTGTCGGTTATGGGCACATGTCATTTCTCAACAAGTTATTTTTCTTGCAGTTATTGCGACAAGATAACTTCTACCGGTGTGTCAGGCCTCATTTATCACTGCCAATCTTTGGAAATCTTGAGATGCGGGTATGATAATTTTTTGCTATATTTTTGCAGCTTTTTTCTCTGCAAATAATTAATCTTGTCTATTAGTGATTTTTTTTATGGAATTGGATGATGTTTATCTGTAATTTTTGATACAAAATATAAACCTTGCTGCTCTATATCCATTTTTTTTTCCCTGAAAGATTAGCTGGCATAATAGTTACTCTGTCCATCTAAATTTTGAGGCATACTCAAGTATTGGGGTAGAACCAAGAGTAGATAACATAATAGTTACTCTGCCTATCTAAATTTTGAGGCATACTCAATTATTGGGGTAGATGACATAATAGTTACTCTGCCCATCTAAATTTTGAGGCATAGTTGAATACTGAGATAGAACCAGATGTAAAATCAAGATCAGCACATTGACATTTGGTCCAGTTGGTCAGCTAGTATGATTTAAACTACTTGTGTTTTATTGCATAAAGCAATGTACAAATGAGATCATTATATTTTTTATTTTGTGCTTCAGATATTTTATGGATTGTTGAGTGGGAGCTAATACTTCAGTGAATCAATATGTTAGTGACCATGGAAGTTCATCTTATCAATAGGATTATACTTGATTCTCACAGTCATTATTACTTCATCTTGAATTTCTTTGAACTTGTTAGGGTAAATATCAGCTCATCTTATTCTCGACTAAAATAGCTATATGCCCCCATACTGTGGCAACGATTCAGAAATACTTATGCCGACATTCAAGAATGTGCATCAAGCTCTTCATCCATAGTTGATATGCCAAGAATTTCTGCAACATCTATAAATCATTTGCTCATTGAATACTTGTTTTGCTTCTTCATTGCTTTTTGCTTAATACCCAACGTGGTCAATTGGGTATTAAACTTTTCATGTTAATGCAGGGGGTCTCCCAGGAATGAATCTACTGCCCGTAGATGTGTTGGTATCTTGAAGCCTAAATTGAACAATGTGGAGGAAGAATCATGGGAGGAGCTCGAAAATGCGGACATTGGAAGTGGTGCCCCATCACTACGCTGGCTTGTATGGGTAAGGCATGCACTGATATTATATTCTGCTATATTTATGTTTCATTCCGTCTACATTGGTATGAATGTTGGACTACTTTCTGGTTAGTCAAAATTGGCTTCTGTATCTTGATATTTCCTGTGATGAAGAAAGAAACCAGTTTATAGACGTCTACCCAAAATCAATCAAGAAATGTTATCGATTATTTGTTATTAAGCTCGTCTTGATTCATAAAGTTATATCACAATCTTTTCATTTTCATTTTAGCTTAAGCTACAATGATGCAAATCATTGTTTAACCTCTGCTCACCAAGATATTTTCCTATTAAAGTTTGGTCTATCTTTTCACTCACAAAATTAGAAGAGTTATATTTACAATTCAGAATGTTTTTTGCTAACAATTCATTTTGCATTTCGCTATCAGCCAAAGATAGATGAGGCTTCAAAGGCAACAATGGCTGCTGAATGTCCCCGAATCATCGTAAACCCTCAACCTTCACCCTTTGGTTTCCGAGGAATGCAAATTCCAAATGAAGCACTGGCCTCTGTAGCTCTGGACTATTCTATCATTGATGGCATTGATCCCAAAACCTGGGCTGTTTCAGGCGCTGCTAGAAGTGGTGCCCTGAATCTGACTGTTTCCAATGAGACATCTGAATTGCCTATAGCCGAACGCTTTAGGCTTGCATTTTTAGAGAGGGATGAGAGGTTGGCTCCTAAACGAGCAAAAAATGCGAGGCAACACAAGCGGCGAGCGGAGAGGGAGTACTTAATGAGTAGTTCGAGTGCAAAGTCCATCATGCTTGCCTCCCAAGCTAGCAAATTGTTGCATCATAGAAGCTGATTACAGTCATGTATTGCATCTCGGAACTTGTATGTTTTTCTTCGCTGGCTTGTATTCATTCCCTTCGATAGGTGACTTTCATTGAGTCGTCTAGTCTATTTTCTCTGTATAATATGTGCACAAAATGTATTAAGTGTTATCTGATATCACTTTCTTCTAAGGAAAAAGGAAAGAACTTAAACAGAACCCGCAACCCATTCAAGATCAGGATGATCGCAAAAGTAAAGAAAAGAAAGCAAGAAAGTGCCGCAAATAGATTTTATTGGAACATGATCAGATTCGTCGGTTGGGTCGATTCGGCTAGGAAATGGATATGGTGAACTCTGACAGGATCAAAGGGCAGATTGAACTGGGATTCATCTGTAAGTTAAGATTGAAGTGTAGATGTTATCTTAATCCTACAAAAACAAAGAAGTGATTTTTTAACAAAAATGTATTCTTGTTTTCCATATTTTACTGAAATGCGTCTCATGTGTTCTCTTTATTATATCTTCTATAATAGGCTCAAAATTTCATGTTTCAGAATTTACAATCTATTATTTAAATAAAATTAATACACGATAAAAAAAATGTGATTGGTGCTTTTCTCTTTAAATGCAGAAAAATTTATTAATTCTTCACTCAAGGGAGGAATAAACAGTGTCCTAAAATATAATTATATTCTTGCAAATACAAAATTAATTCACACGTTTGAAGATGCTATGTGAGTTTGATTAATTGTGTCATTATGTGCAAGAAAAATAATAAGAAAACAAATAAGTGCTCAACTCTCAATCCACAATCTATTAATTCAGCTGGTGATGACCTCTAAATGTGTCGTTATAATTGCTCGACTGCCCAGCTACGGTAGAAGAAAAGTATTGGATTTTTTTTTGTAAAATAAAATATACAATCATGAGATGTTAGATTTTTGGGTTACTCATCATGATCGTTTTTCGATTTATTCTGATGATCAATAAATTTTTTTCATAAAACCAACTCGATCGTCTAATGTTCAATGTTACATAATTGAACATATTATAATTGCTCGACCGTCCACGTGTTGATGTAGTTAGTATTTGTATGAATAATTATTTTAATAAATTTTGAAATTAATTCTAAGTGGATATAAAATATTTCATTAGATGTCTAATTTTTTCATGATCCATTATATTAAAGTAAATATTCCTCATTATTTATCTCATTCCAAAGAAATATAAGACTGCCTTGAACGATCGTTAAGATGACTACTCCCCTCTGTTCTAATTATAACTGCTCGACTGCTTTTTCACCAGAATTAAGTAATGAAACAAACCTCTTATTTTAATCACAATTGTAGGATTGATTACAATATTACTCTTATCTCAAATAGAACATGGAATGAAGAGTCTAAAGAAATATTACCGAGGACTAATGTGTTGAAATTTTCGACTGAGTATTTTTTTTATGAGATATTTAAATTTTATAATTCGATTAATTTAAAATAAATGTTCCGATTTCATATTTTGCAATCAAATAAACTTTAAGAAGTACGACAGCTTTCGATATGACACTTCTGTATCATCAAAAATTTAATCACTGTAAATGCACTTCATGTGAAAATAAAACCGAAATATTCAATTTCTTACCATCACACCATGCCTAAGGGCAATTTTGAGCACTTCAGCATTTATTCACCGAAGGATGAGTATTTTCATGCAAACTTATTGAACCAGAACTATGATAATAGCTCCTAAGAAAATACTTTGTTTGTCTCTAGTCAATTGGAATGCTCTCCAATCAACCGATTATAATGCAAGTCAATTGGAAATCATATCCAACCGACTAGGGTGACTGATTTAATCATATAAAAAAATTACATCAACTGAGATAATTAATTGAGAAAGCATATATGAAAGTCCATCCTAATAGCTAACTTTCTCAAGTTTATTATTTATTAAAAATATAAAAAAATTATAATATACCACAGTTGAATTTCGAACTCACTCAATCTATCTGGGCCTAACCACGACTCACGCTTTTATTAACTAGAAACTATATCTAGTTGATTATTACTCAAATAAAATATTATATTCATCCCTAGATAGCCTACATTTACAAAGCTAAACACATCATCCTTGATGATGTTTCTTAATAGAAAAAAAAAAGGCCAAGACTACAAATAACTCTCATAATATCTCATAGCTTTCATGATTCTAGGTCTTTAACCACGTCGATACTTCTTCGCACCCTTGAGTCTACCTTGAGTTAAACCTCCAATTCATCAAATGCACTTAGCTCTTCGCGCTTGTTCCATGTCATTTGATATTTCATACTTATGAGCCCGCCTTGCTCCAGAGTAACTTGGAGCAATTGTTGGTTCAATAGCTTGATGGCCTATAATATGGTGGACTCAAAGGATCACTTAGAGCAATTGAGGGATAAGAAATTCCTAGCTAGCTGTACCATAGGTGGACTCTATAGGCGAACAACAAAGGATGCCACGTGAAGCGAGATTGGTGCAATCTGTAGGATTGAGGGTCTAATGTGAAGTAAACTTGAAGACGGTACAAAATTCACGATAATTGAAGACTTATATATATAGAAGCTATGAGAGGTCACAAGTGATTGTAATCTTGGGGTTCATACTTTTGGATAGTATCATTAGGGATGATGTATGTGGCTAAGTAGGAACTTAGACTATCTAACAACTTATAGGA
Source organism: Hedychium gardnerianum (assembly GCA_038050645.1). NCBI lineage: Eukaryota > Viridiplantae > Streptophyta > Magnoliopsida > Zingiberales > Zingiberaceae > Hedychium > Hedychium gardnerianum. The sequence goes on along the minus strand of JBBUKS010000113.1, from coordinate 2,239,148 downwards.
AGTCTTCAACCTAGGGATAATAGGTTTCAGGTTGTAGTTAAAAGTTAAGCTCAATCTTGTAGTATGATGGTACAAGCCAAGTGAAGTTAGGATCTTTGAGCACATTTAGTCGATTGAAGTGTTCGTTAGACTCAAGAGCTGACTGAACACAAGGTTCAAAAAATAAAAAATTTCTTTTAGTCGCTGATCAACTAGAATGACTTCTAGTCAATTGAGGGTGCAAAATGATTTGAAAAATAACTTAAGCTTGGAAAAAGTTTTTTTTTTTTGGTGAAGCTATCTTTACAAAGAAGCTTACGATTTAAAAATTATAAATTTACACTACTTGTAAAAATGATACCATCTTGGTGTTTAATATATAAAACATCTAAATAAAAATTATCATCTCAAAATGATGGAACAAGATGATTTGCAAAGCAACTCGCAACTTGAAAAAAAAATCATCATTTTTTGAATTGGAATTGCTTTTCTAATTAGTTTGTAGTCCAGAAATTGAAAATTAGTCTCAAGACTTGGGTGAAGTATTCGACCAAGGGATCGCTCGTCTGATGTTGTAGTGTACAATCTAACTTAGTCTCAAGACTTCGTGTAGGCTTATGGTGAGGTAAACGAAGTAAAAGAGGGATCACTGAATATATTTAATAGAATGTAAAGTTCAAGACGCAATTGGGTTCTATGAACAAAATATTTTTGTTTAAACAATAGTAAACTAGAACTAGATTTACTCAAATGGAGACTTAAGCAAAGAGATTATAAGGAATTTCAATCTTTAGTAATATATTGCTTAACATCTACAATTTTACCCGAGTAGTTGACTAGAGGCTTTTCCAATCAATTGGAGTTGTGTCGTTGGAGCTCACTTATAAAAGCATATGGAGAGCTTTGAGTTGGCCATAGGTTGCACAAAGACTTATCTAACTCCTCCTACATTGTGCTACTTTAAGAGCTTAGATAAAGTTGAAGTTTTAATTAAGTTCTTGTTTTTTTTTTTTACTTTAACTTTAACTTTGCATTTCATGAGATATATGAACCATGTTAAACAAATTTGTTATCATTGTTTGTTTGTGTATTTATTATATTTTTGGTGTGCATTCTTGATATTTTTTTTTGATAATTCAGATATTCAAATCTATTAATTCTAGAGGTGATCGGTCTGGTCCTATAAAATTTTTTCATTGATCATCAGGATAAATCGGGAAGCGCTAATGGATGCCTATTTAGATTACCAACATTCTTAGACCCGCTTCTCATTAAAGGAAAAATTTCTTGTAATACTCCGTAATTGAAATTCGAACCTTAGATCCCTTGACTATTATATCATTATCTCGATTGACGTATGTATTCTTTACTTGAACAATACACATTCACACCCTAGGACAACTAACTTTGAATTATTTTTATATTGTATAAAAGAATTTCAATTCAGATGAATTGATTATTCATCCTCCTTTAATCAGTTCAAGCTATCTAATCCTATAATATATAGGTTCTCATGTTGCATGACAATAGTAGCTCACTAGATGTTATAATTTTGACAAAGGATCCAAATCAAGTTGTAAAGAAATAAAACAAGTTTCTTATTAATGGATTTCACTTTTACACAAAGGATCATGAATGATAGTGAAAAACTCAAGACAATGTTGTGATAATTAAGGTGAATGGAATCATTTTCTAGAGTGTCTTGAAGGACATTAGAGTTAGATGCTTTGGAGTATCGAAAGTAATTATGTTTAATTTTGACTTAGTTGATATATGATCATCCAAAGGACTTCAGTTAGATCACAATAGATTCATACATATTAGTTAATTAATCCAAGTGAACAGTTTCACATGAATGTTATATTTAAACATGATCTATTCAATTTTGAATCTCAAGTCACTCAAGTGTTTTCACATCCAAAACACTCCTGGATAGTTAGAGCGAAATAGTAAAATTTTAAGTTAGGCCCTCTAATAGATAATCAAGAAATCTAAAATTTGAATCTCAATTACGACGCATTGTAAATTTTTTTTCCTTTAATAAAAAATAGACCTAAAAATATTGATCATCTAAATAAATCTTCATTAATATTTTCTGATTTATCCTGATGATCAATAAGAATAATAATTAAAAGAATATGGAAAGTAAAAATAAAAAACCTACTCAATTAATGAAAGAGATTGTGTGTTTTTTTTATAATACTTAGAATCTTACATAAATTGTAAGATTTACTTGACAGATTGGTTTTGACACAATATGTTATCTAAATGTTTATATAATTTGTTGACGTAATCAGGAGAAAATAAATAAATAAATGATCAGAAATCTCAATCAAGAAAAAAAAAAATATTGCAGTACAAAGAAATGTAAGAAATCATGAATATTACAGTAAATGCCAAAATTCAATTGTAATTTTTTATAATTTGCCAAATGTTATAAGTTAGGATGGCATCAATATTCTTATTCCGGACAACTAAAACATAGAGTTCATCCGAAACCACTCGGCGCAGGACACCACAATTTTTACATTTAGTTCCTTGAGACCCATGCTAAAACTAACTACAAGCAACATCATAAAGGGAGAAGAGAAAAGCAACAATGTTTAGTTCCTAATTGAGACCCATGCTAAAACTACAAGCAACATCATAAAGGGAGAAGAGAAAAGCAACAATGTAGTCGCATTGCCGGAGGCCCCTGATGCGGCAGCTAACCGGGAGGTGATCTTTTTAAAATCCAAATTCTCTTCCTCAACAATGGTATCAAGTGTTGTCGAACGAGCCAATCTCCTCGGAACATTACTTACGCGTTGCCACGGTGCAACTGCTGAGAATGGAACCTTCGGTACTGGTGGAGACTTCGCGGCCACCTGAGCGAAGAAAGAAGCATATCGCAGTCCAGCCATGTTCTTTCTATGAACTTTCGATATATAACTTGATTCCTGTTGCAAAATATTGGAAGGGGGAGGATTTTTATAGGGATGAGGGATACCTTAAAGCACATCAAAGTGATAATTATTACTAAAATACTATTGTAATTTGAGCTCATTAAAAAAAAATAAGTGGCTAAAGCAAGCAGAAGGGTCAGTTTGGGAATGGGAGGCTTGTGTCTCAAATGAGCCCACTGAAGCCTCTTATTGGCACTTGAGACAAATAGAGCTGAGCAATCGATTAATAATGAAACCGATTAAATTAAAATTAAACGAATTGTTTTTTTTTTTTTTGAACTAACCAAGCCAACTGAACTTTACTATGAAAATCAAACAAACTGAACCGATAAAAAAAACAGTTACTTGGATCGAAAATCAAAATAATTTAATTTTTTTTATCATCAATCTTACATCAATCAATTGATAATAGACAGTCAAATTTATCAATCAAATATTAAATATTCTGAGTCAATCAAAATTCGGGATCATTAATCAACTGTCGATTAAACCAATATCTTAAACTCTAAATTCAAAACCGAATCAAATTAACTGATATTTAAAAAAAAAAATCAAATTTCCGAATTAATTATACCAAACTTCCAATTTCAATCGATTGTAAATTCGATTCGATCGATATTTTGCTCAGTCCTAAACACAAAGCACGAAGACTTTATTTGATAACAACAACAACCGAGCCTTATCCCACTATGTGGGGTCGGCTAAAGACTTTATTTGATAATGAAAAAAAAAATTATAAAAGGAACTATTTCATACTATGATGTGATATTTTTTTTCTCATACCATGATATCTTACTCCAAAAAAGCAATATTTATTTAAAATTTGTTGATAAATATGTTTGGAACTTGTGTTCATAAAAAAATAAACTGTAACTATAATCCAGTTGTTAATTTTGTGAATTAACAGAGGAAATGTTTTCATGACGCCAAATTAAGCTTAGCATGACATCAACATTATAATATGGAAATATTAAAATAATAGTAAAACACGTACCATAATTCACGTAAAGCCAAATTCTTAAATTTGAGACCATACACATGTTTGTCTGCTGTGCTTGACTTGGATGGCCGTAATTTGACGTGCCTTGACATGTTTGTTGCTTTCCTTCAGACTTGCATTTCAGGACTTCCCTTACAAACACGGAATGCACCAAAAACGTTATCCAGACATGAACAAAAAGTAAAATTTTGTCACTTAATCATCCAAAGCTATTGCTGTGGCAAAAATCAAATCAAATCAAATCAAATCAAACATTGTTCTTGAACATGACATCCTCATTAATCAGCTGAATTCACGTGAAATGTGGGACATATATAGTTTGCTACTTGATGTGCCACTGCCTTCATTTGCAGGGTAGAAAGAGAAGAAAACAACAGAGAATAAATGGCTTATTGTAATTAATGGCAACACTGAATCAATCTCAACCACGGGGGTGGCAATGGTACAGCGCGGCTTTTTAACTCTTATGAAATGAACTCTTCTTCTACTTTTTCATCCTGCCTGCTTCTCAAAGCACACAAGATAGTCTAAACTAAACACATACATATATAGTAACTAAATTTCATGAAGGGCAGCTTAGGGCATAAAAAATTTACGCCTTAGCAAATTGCCAATGAAACCATAGACTGTCTACAGAATAGTTAAAAGTTGAACTAAGTAATCGAAGACAACTTATGATGCATCTCATCTACAAAAAAGGAAAATAGTGGATAAATTTGATTCAGTAAGATGCCTTTTGAAAAAGGATAGGAAAATCTTCAAAGGAAAATGGCACCTTCACACACCTGTCCACATAAAACCGTCAGGTTTATCATCTGCAATTGTCAATGAATGTAGTCTTCTTCCCTGAAAGTGATAATTGAATAAAAAATCAGAGACTTGTGATAGTTTTTAGTCATGGATGAAGGTAAAAGAATTAAAAATAAAATGGTTATTATACTAGGTGTGATACTACTCTGAATCAAGTACAATATCCCACTTCAATAAATCAAGTGTTTCTGATGGTTATTTTCATTTTTTTTTTTTTTTTGAAACATGATCAATGAATCTGATGATCTTGAAACGTCAAGTGTTGGTTATACATAAGGAAAAAATAGATGGAGGGTCCAAGTATAAAAACTACTTGTACCTGCTCTTTGCTTGTTGCTATTGGATCATGACCCTTGGAAATGGTATTACCTCAGTCTACCACGTCTACCTTGTTCGTATCAAGAGTTTAAATATTGTTGTAATACCAATCTTAGCAACATAAAGAACAAGCATGGTGCCAGATAATCAAGCCCCAGGGCATAGTTGAGTTGGTTACCACGTGGTAGATTTGTAGAATTGAGAGGGTCGATTAGCTGAGTTGGTTACCACGTGGTAGGTTTGTAGAATTGAGAGGGTTGATTCCCGGCGAAGCCTGCGGAAATACCCTCTCACATGGTGGCTGCTTCAGTTTCCTAATTTACTCTCTCCCAATGGTGTGACGTAGTCGTAGGGGGCCGCCAGGGTGACGGATTTTACCTTTTGCAGAATGGTGCCAATAATCAAACCTATACAACCTTGTATATTGATTATACGGAACAATTCTAAACTGATAACATATCAATATTAAGGATGCTGATTTACATCGTCATCATTAAACCGTATATACTCCCGCGATTTGGAATTTGACCACATAGATCTTATCCCTCCATTTAACACATAGTTGGGAGGAATGAAATATTATATCGCAAGCTAGAGTAACTATGACTTTAACTATTCGTAGTAGCAATTCTAACACTCCGCCTCAAGCTAGAGTATCAATATCATCTAAGTTCAATTTTCTACATAAATTGGAAATATCTCACAAAAAAAGAAGGAAATTGGTCCATAGGCAACCAATGTTTTTCACCTCATGGAAACAATCAAAAGCATGGTGAAAAGTGGTTGTGATATTTCATAGACAGCCTATAGTTTTATCACTTGAGGTTGGTTCAATGTTTGTCATGTTCACTAGATCACAAATCAAGCTGACAATGATGGAGATAAAGATGTGATACTATTGTAACGGCTTAAAGATGCAAGGCTCTGTATTGATCTTCAAAGATTTAGAAGGCTGGACTATAAGTCACAGTCTTCAAGAAAGAGTCTTCAAAATACATGTATAATCTCAAAAAGGCATATAATATTCTTTCTTAACTCCTCTCAAGTTAAATACACCACAAAATTCAGAAGTTTCCAGCATCTAGACAAGGAGTTAATAGCGAGAGATTCATAGAGTAAAGTATGATATTACTTCGAGAAACAAAGATGTTTGAGAGGAGACCATGTAAACTCTTATCATTTAATCAAGAGAAAGAGGTTATTAGAAGAGAGACAAAGACTCTTTTCAAAATTGCAACCAACAGAGAATGCATCCCACACCATTCTACCATGACACTCAATGTGCAACACAAGTTGCACACAATAATAATCTTATATCCAACAACATACATAGAAACTACTTCAGTTGACAGCGTCTCAAAATAGGACACATCTAACTACTATTCATCTCAGCCTCTAATCAATTGGTAGACATGTGCACATTCTAAGTTCCAAACTCAATTTGCTCAAACAAAATATCTATCTAGAGGGGTATAAAGAAGACTAGGTAAAAAGAGAGAAAAAAATGGAAGATTTATTGACTAGTTTCTATCATTTTCAACATATCTCTTCATACATGTGAGAAAGAAATTAGTGGCCACTGAGACAAAGAGGAGATAGGAAAAATAAGTATTGGGAAAAATAAGTATTTCATATCTCTTATTCCTTTTGACCATTTTATTCTCTCTTTTTTTTTTACTAATACTAGAGTACTAGTGCTATCTCTTTAGTTGTTCATCATTATTTCTCTCTCTTTGAACAGGCTCAATTTCTTAATCAGCATTCCTTTTTGCACTATTCAATATCTCTTCTTTTTTTTTCTTCAAATATTGCCCTTTTTTTTTCCCATTCTCATATGATGTGGGCCTGAAATGGACACATGAGATAATATCAAGTAAACAAAGGTAATTTAGCCGCCAACCTTGACTCAGTATCTTGAGAGTGACTAGGCGGTGTGTCTACAACGATAGTGGGATCAGTGAGTGAGCTCACCTGGCTCTGCTGGGTTAGAAGGAGATTACAAATTGATTGTGCTAGGTTTATTGTGGATTTATTGAGGCTGGATGAGAGCTCAACAAGTTCTGCAAGCTCTTAGGCAAGAAGCTAGATAGGGACATCAATATGGGAAATGAAAGGATGGAGAGAAGCAAGAAACTCAGCTTAAATGTAGAGAAAATGATGATGTTAGACCACAACAAAGTTGTTAAAAGCGCTCGCTTCACTCGCTTAAGCGCGAAGCAAAGTGAGGTGTAGCCCTTGCGCTTTCGAGAACCCTGAAGCGCAGTAGGTTCAAGAAGCGAGCACTTCGCGCAAAAACGCACGCTATGCTTTTGCGCGAAGAGTAGAATCTTTCCGATTTTTTTTTTTTTATATAAATTTAAAGCCCTAAACCTCAAACCTCTGCCTCTTCGTCTTCCTCTCGTTGCCGCGGATCGCCTTCGTCTGCCTCAGTGGATCGCCGCTTCTTCGATCAGGTAAGTTCTTCTCGGTTAATTTTAATTCCTGATCAGAGCGTCTTGGAGGCATCCCGCGACGCTTCCGGCGGTGGTGGAGGCGTCCCGCGACGCTTCTGGCAGGGCCGAAGGCGTCTCGCACAGAGTCTGGAGTCGCCGGAGGTTTCGCGCGACGCTTCCAGCGACACCGGAAATGTCGCGGGACTCCTCCAGCGCCACCGGAATCGTCGCTGGTCGCCTCCGACGCCGCCAGAGCACTCCCGCGACGCGTCCAGAGCTGCCGGCGTCGCGAGCCGATCGGTATTGATCGGTATTTTTAATCATAGGATATATTTAAAATAACAAAAACGAATAAACTTTTTTAATTCATATAAATTAAATTTAAATATATAAAAAACTATATTTAAAATAAAAAAATTTAATAAATTTTATTAATTTATATAAATCAATTTAAATATATTTAAAATTAAAAAAAAATCTAATAAATTTTATTAATTCATATAAATTAAATTTAAATATATAAAAAATATATTTTAATTATAAAAAAAATGATAAATTTTATTAATTTATATAAATTAATTTAAATATATAAAAAAATATATTTAAAATTAAAAAAAAAAATTATTAATTCATATAAATCAGTAAATCAGATTTAAATACATAAACAATATATTTTAAAAAAATATGATAAATTTTAATAATTAGATTTAAAAATACAAAAACTATATTTAAAATAAAAAATTCTAATAAATTTTATTAATTCATATAAATCAGATTTATATTCTAGTAATTAATCTTTTTCCTATTTTTTATTTTTTATTTATTGATTGATTATTATTGATTTCAGCGGTCTTGATTTTTAACTATGTTAAATACAACAATTCCATCAACTCGAAAGGATATTGCTTGGAATTATGCAACATGTTTAGATCCTAAAAATTCAAATATTGTCGGTTGTATTGTTTATGGTAAAATAACAAATGGCGGAATTTATCGACATAAGATACATTTAGTTGAGGGCAATAGAATTGTGAAGGCTTGTCCGAAATGTCCCGAGCTTGTTAAATAAGAAATTAGAGAGTTCATGCAAAAAAAGAGTAATTTGAAGAAATTAGAGTTAAAGAAGAAATTAGAGAGTTGATGATATTCCTTATTCTGATAATATTGATGATCTGGAAGATTTGGAAGAACATGAAGATGATCATCAAACTAAAGTGAAAGGGAAAAGACCAATATCTGATTCAAGCATCTATCCTACGGTCCAAGGTAAAAAGTGTAAACAACCTGGACCTATTAATCTTTATTTTATAAAAGATGTCGATAAATTGTCAAACAAAACGTGCAAAAAATAAAGGATAATTTGATGAAAATAAAAAGAAGTTAAGAGATAATGCGGTTGAGAAAT
>JBBUKS010000113.1:2213145-2230159 GCA_038050645.1 Hedychium gardnerianum | reverse complement strand
GACTCCTGGTTGTCGGGGTCTCCCTGTTGGAGAGATGGACTCTCGGCTAGAGGGATCTCTCGGTTGGTGGGATCTCTCGGTTGATGGTGAATTTCTGACTGATGGAATCTCTCAATTGATAATGAACTCCCAATTGATGAAATCTTCTAATTGACGGTGGATTCTCAGCTAGCGTAGCATAAGACTTTCCTTTCTCTTGTGACATGTGGTAGGAAAAGCATAAACTTTCTCAATCCACGCATGAATCGTACAGGACTTCACCTTCTATCCGGATCAGCGTCCAAAATATTTCCCATATATAGCTCTAGTGTTCATATATTGAATTATGAAATTATACTTAATTTATTCCTTGAGCGAAAGTATTATTGCCTGAAGAATGTTATGCACCGGAATGAGCAAATAAAACTAGTTATAATATCATGGCAATGTACCTATGAATACAAATTTAACATATAACTCAATAAAAAAAGAACAATAGTGATCAAAAGATCAAGCAAAAAGATATGATGAACAAGCATATAATTTTGATAAGAACACCAATTAACACATGAAACACAAAAAAGCAAGGCCTACATATTAGGCACGCTGAGAGATAGTACCGGTGCATTATTTCCTTTGGCACAACTAAATAGGCAGGTAGTAATGCGGAGCAAGTGGAACAAGTTTACTAGTTTTTATTATTTTTTTCGATTTTTTTTAGAACATCAATTATTTTAGAAGAAAATTTCCTTGCTCTCATATTTTATGTCTTTAAAACTACTAAATTTGTTGTAGTTTTCTACAATACAAGCGACATACAGAAGACATTTTGCTTCTGTTCAATTTTGGACGAAATATTTCAGGGCCAGAACTCATTCCAGAAAGGACTCCCAACTCCCTAACAGTGACATGGGGCAAGTACAATAAATTTGCTAGTTTTTTTTTTCAGTTTCTTTTATGAAATTATTTTTTAACAAAAACGTTTATCTGCCCTCGTAGTGTAATTCAATCCGGAACATACGCCATAAAGAAGCTTCAAGCATCCTCTAACAAAAAGAGAGAGCCAGAGAAAAACAAAACACAAGAGAAACTGGCCAACAAAAAGAAGCTTCAAGCTTGCATTGCCCTTCCAAACAAACCACTGAACCCTGCAAATTGTAGCCCAACCTGCAATGTCGCGCAGCTGCAAAACTATGGCAGCAACCAGTTTTTAATAGACTTGTCTTCTGTCTCTCCACCTCCTCCACCTGCAACATAATGAACGTCGTCAACCTTTGACGTGATGCGGCTCCTAGAGATAGAAGTAGCAACGACGTGCTAATAACAAATACCAGTCGTAGTCCCAGGGAGGCTGAACTTTCGGCATGGAGTTGTTGCCATAGGCATACTCCAATTCGTCGCGACGGGCATTGCGGAAAGCGCAGCAGCCGACGGAGTAAACGACAATTAGAATGACGAGTACGACGACGTTGAGGATGGAGAGCTTGTGCCAGTCCCTCCGCACTTGCTCCAGCACACCGGCCTTGCACGAGTCGCAGGTATAGCAGAGGATGTTAGCCGCGTTATTCCACCGGTAGCAGTCCTCATCTTGTGAAGCGACTGCAGCCCCTGCGGCGTAGATGCATGATGTTGGAGGCTTGCAGCACCCTGACTGCAGTCAATTAGTCGAAATTAATTAGTTTGGTGGTTGGATCGTGTGCAGGAAGTGGTGATGCCACCTGAATTGGCGTGAGATCCCTTTGGAGGTAGTCCGATGGTGTCCAATGAGCGATCTTTGAGCACGTCCTCGACGCCACGACGCATGCGATGCCGGCGTTCCAGTATCGCGGCGCCGTGATCTTATGGCGGAGCCACTCGGAGTAGCTTCCGAGGCGGTACTCGTGGTAGACGCGTCCCGGGACAGGGACTTCGCCGCCGCCGCCGGTGACGGCGATGCCGAAGACGATGATGCCGAGGAGGGCCGCAACGAGGAAGAGCATGACGAGAAGGTAGAGCCAGAGCGCCCACGCGACGTTGAAGCAGGCGCCCACAAGGCCCGCGAGCGAGACGAGCAGCATCACGGAGCCCACCACCAGGAGCGGCGTCTGCAAGAATGAATCGCACGTTGAGGAGCTCCGCCCCAGCCACAGCCCGCCGCCGATGATGGGGATCGACGCCAGCAGCGTCAGCAGGTTCAGGTACCCGATCACGGTGTTGCTTAAGCGGTACATTGTCGTCCTCCACAGAATTCTACCTCAAAATCTCTTTCTTCTTCTCAGTGATCTTGGTGCCTGCTCTGTCTGCAAGGATTAAAAATGATTTTGAGTGCGCGTTTGCTTTTCCCCCTTTCTCCGTGTCTCGTTGTTTCTTTTTCATTCTTTTTAGCTGCTCAATCCTGATTTCTTTTCAGAAACAAGACACCTTTTCTTTTCTTCTCTTCTGGTAATCACTTCCTAGCTTCTTCTGGCTTCTGGGGTCTCTGAGCCAAAGAAGCATCCAAAGATTTGAACTGTTGAACATTTCAAATTTATTTCTTGCATGTTAAGCAACGACAAAGCACCACTGTTCAATTGCTACAATGCTACAACAAAGCACCACTGTTTAATCCTCAGTTGAAGCAGGCATCTACTCTATTTTAACGGAGCGACTATGAAAACAAAACAAAATACGATTGTTCAGATGGAATCTACTGTGCAATGACGTTTATAATTATAAACTACTGGTAGTGGTAGCAAGATTAGTTTTTATTTCATTGACTCAAATAACGTATTAATGTTATTCGAACTCGCTGTCATCGTGACAGATTTGTTTTGTTTTTTAAATTTAACATCACATATTCAATTTATTAATCCTACGATGACTAATCCAATCCAATAAAAAAATTTCACCAACTAATAAAATAAATTAAGAAATACTGGACAATTTATCAATCTTATTAGTCAATATTTTTAAGTCATCTATTCATTAAAAAAAAGTATTCATTAATTTAATTTAAGATTTAATACTTAAACTATTAAAAACGTATCATTGCACCGGTGCGATAGATTTGTTTATTTTGTTTCATAGTGCGCATGGAATTGAATATGCGATATGGAATGATGAATCGATGCTGTCTTTGGCAATTAGTTGGGACTGAGTGGAAATTAAACATGGCAGCAGGGGCCCACCATGTGGTTGTGGATCCGACGAATGGCGCTAGCTGCTACGTTTGGATCGGTGTGGGGCTCGTCGGATGGTGAGACGTCCAAATTCAAACCCAGTTCGCTATCGATCGGTCTTTGCTTTTGTTGGAATTAACCGCATGGGAAGTTGATACATCTTTAAATAATATCAACTTTTTTTTTAATTTAATTAAATCGCAGCCACAACTCAAAAGAGAATAAAATTTCTGGATTGTTTTATATAAAAAAATTTAAATTCCTGCTGGAAAATTATTAAAACCCTTTCTGAGTTGGACGGTACCAACCGCTGGCGTTTCTCTTACTGCAAATTGCAATCCGAATACCAGAGGGAGGGATCTTATCCGCCTCCAAACTCTCCGCTCCGACGGACCGGAATCGACGAGGCTTCTCCTTCGATCTTCACCTGCCGGCGTAGATTCCGAAGGAAGAGAGAATCTTTCCACCCAAAGAGCCAACCAATGCCGGCGTAGATCCTTCGATCCCTTCTCCTACATTCGTCATATTCCGCAGGAGGAAGAGGTGGCGGAGGCAGAAATGAGTGAGAAGGCGGAGGCTCTGTGGTCGGCGTTGCTGACGGGGCGATTCTTCACTCTCGGTCTCGTTGCGGCGTGGTACACTTCCAACATCGGAGTGCTGCTTCTCAACAAATACCTTCTGAGCAACTACGGGTTCAAGTACCCCATCTTCCTCACCATGTGCCACATGATGGCTTGCTCCATCTTCAGCTACGTTGCGATTGCCTGGCTGAAGCTTGTGCCTATGCAGTCTGTCCGATCTCGAGTCCAGTTTCTGAAGATTTGCGCCCTCAGCCTCGTGTTCTGCGGGTCCGTGGTCAGCGGCAATGTCTCCCTCCGCTACCTCCCAGTCTCGTTCAACCAGGCGATCGGGGCCACCACGCCCTTCTTCACGGCCGTGTTTGCGTACATCATGACTCTTCGTCAGGAATCCTGGATCACCTATGTTACCTTGATACCTGTGGTCATGGGGGTCATTATCGCCAGTGGGGTGAGTGCTGTTTCTCCAAGATTTGTAGGAACATAAAATTGGTGTTTTCTTTTCAATATTACTGATTACGTCTGGCAATTTTACTGGTTATTGATACTACTCGCTTCAGAAAAGTGAGGAAATGGAAAATGTGATTCAATTGAGATCTTTTTATTAGATATACTTTGGAACACGATTTCAACGAAGGGACCTTCATGGGTTAAGGCTCCCTCCCGAGACACACAAACGGACCAATATCCGCGAGTATGTTCCAATCTCTATCAAGGCTTCACATAATCTTTATCTAGAGGTTGACTACTCTATTATGAATTAGACTTCTCTAAAACTCATTTGGGAAGACTACTTTGACCTGTTGGATCTCTAGCCTCCACTTATTTTGGTCCACCCAACACTTCAAATCTCGTCATGGTGCAACCTTATTTATCATATTGACTTGTGTCAGGCTCCATTGAGGCAAATATTTATCTTATGCAGATCAATTTGGTCCTGGTCATGAGGGTCCTCTCAACATTACCTACATGTTTTGCTTAAGCATGTTACCTGCTCTCAAATGGATTATTGCTCATATTAACAAAAAATAAAGAGCCTTCCTATTGTCCAGATCATATTCCATGTACATATGAACTAGCATGTGAAATCAAATGCTCCTTTATATGTCATCAAAATGTTGTGGGAGGTGTTGTTAGTTATTAACCTATCCCTCTATGACATTGCTATACTCTCCAAGTGGTGGTGCACCTTTGCAAAACTTCCCCTCTCCATGGTTCCAATTACATTACCCCCCATCCTCTTGTTTTTCCACATTTTCCTTCAATCAAAGGGGACATCATTAAATTTTGACAACACAATTAACACTGACAGTTATGGCTTAATCAATGCGCTTTATAGGTTTGGGTGAGGGAATTAATATGAAGTTGTGCTTGTGAATTTTGGATCTATAATAGGATTTAACAAAGTAATCGCGATGGGCTCGTCTAAGCTCTTGGTGTTTGTTGTAATTGCTTTCTGCAACAAAATGAGACTTGCAAATACCCGTCTTCTCAAATTCTAATTTTCCAAACCTGGTGTACTTTTTCTATGTTTTATCACAAATCTATTCCTCCATCTCATAGTACAAAATACAGTAGTCACTAAATCTACTGAACTTTTATGACAAGGAGATATGAGTTCACATCCAATTGTTCACATGGTGTTGCTTAGACATATTGGTTTTATGCAGCTAGTTTTATTGGCTAATTAAATAAAAGACTGAGATAATTTAATATTTTATTGTTCAACTTTATAGGGCGAGCCAAGTTTTCATTTGTTTGGTTTCATTATATGTATTGGTGCTACTGCTGCCAGGGCTCTCAAGACAGTGTTACAAGGAATTTTGATGTCCTCGGAAGAGTGAGTATATATTCCTTCTCTTAATTAAAAAGTGGCATGTATAGATGAGTTTTGTAATTGCTGAATTCAATTTTGAACTTCCCCTGTATTTATTCCAATACTGCACGTCACATGTTCATATTGCTTCATTAGTGTAAAATAATAGTAGTTGTACATTTAAAATGCAATTAACGTTCTGATTTTATGCTTCATATCCAAGGGAAAAATTGAACTCCATGAATCTCCTTCTGTATATGGCTCCTATAGCAGTGATTTTGATACTTCCTGCAACAATTATAATGGAGAAGAATGTGATCAACGTAACGCTAGCACTCGCTAAAGAGGACACCAAGTTTATCGTATACCTCCTGTTCAACTCTTCTTTGGCATATTTTGTTAACTTGACCAATTTCTTGGTCACAAAATATACCAGTGCCTTGACTCTCCAGGTATGTTCATTGGTGCAATTGTTCTTAGTGTCAAGTTTTAATTGAGAACATCAGTTAGATTGAGATATATTGAACAAATCTCATGGATTTATTTCTTTGACCATTCCCATTGTTTCTAATGTCAATTTTTTCATAGTTTTATGCCTTTTCAATTTGATGATATTGCATTTGTCAGCAAATTGTGAATCTTAAGCAGAATTTATATACTCTTCACAACAAGCTAGATAAAATATTTCAATTTTTTGTCATATGGATTTTTCCCCAATCTTTAACATGAATGGTGTATCATTGAAATTCATGGATAAATATTGTGCATACTAATATACTACTCGTTAAAATATAATGACAACTTGAACTTATTATCATTGTTAGTTGCTTCATGCAATTTCACTGTGTTTTTTGCCTTGTCAGCACTTAACTAATTTCATATTACTTCTTATCAATCTGAATTGTTAATGCAATGAATGCAAAACAACAACTAGAAAAAGATGTCTCTTATTTGCCGTATGTAATGTGACTATCACTGTCTTATGTATAGTTTGTTTTTGTATGATAATTCAGTAAGTAATCCACAACTCGCAAGATAGCAAAAAAATAAATCAAGGTTGGTTGGAAGAAAGATTTTCACCTTTTAGTTATTTAACTGGATATCCGCAAAGCATGCATCATCCATCCTAAATGAAGACGCCAACATCTTCTGGAATTACTTCTACAAACTCTGGAAGAAATTTTTGACTAATTAAACTCATTATATCTGTACCCTATATAATTCACACTTTTTCTTTGGTGGTGATGAATTCATAGATGAATAGCCTAATAAGAATGTATGTTTGTTCATTGTTCTTTGAAGGTTCTGGGAAATGCAAAGGGTGCAGTGGCAGTTGTCATCTCAATTCTCATATTTAGGAACCCTGTATCTTTTATTGGAATGGCTGGCTACACCCTCACCGTTATAGGTGTCATCCTCTACAGTGAATCTAAAAAGCGCAACAAGTGACCAAGTGCTCCATTCTTTGTCTCTTCCAATTTACATCGATTGGTTTTAGATGGAACAATCTAATATCACATTTAACATTATTTATTTTTGTAAACCAAAAAATTGTTGTATACTACATCCTGATTTGGTTAATGTTAGATGAACATCTTGATTGAAAATAGTGTACTTTTGTGGATTCTCTCCTCATTCTCTGCTTTTGGTGTCAATTAGCAGAGATTCACAACGCCTTTCAGATTAAACGCCTTCACATTCAATCTTAATGGAAAAAAATAACATTTTGTGGGAGAAGCATGGAAGGTAGTAACATTCTCCTTCAAAGGCACTTACTGTTAAAGTTGAAACAAAGGCTTCGTGTTGCTTATAGTCAACCAAACTAGATATTTGAAAATGTGAACTTTAAGATCTTGACTTGGATACAAATGCATCAAACCCAATACTAACTACGGATTGCAGTTCCAATGAAAACTATTATCCTGTTTAGAAAGAGATCCAACTTATCAAAACTAAGTCACTGGGTGAGCATGATTGCAGTCTATTTCATATAACAATCAAATGCTGCTGATACACAGCTTAAGCAATCTATATGATACAGACATAGCAGCATCTCTACAGGGGTCATTGAAAGAGTACAAAGTATGAATTATAGCAAAATAGCATTTAGGTAGCAACAGTGAAATCCGTGACCCTAGCGGCCCTCCATGACTATCCCATATTATTAAGAAAGAGTAAATCAGATATTGTACAGGTCTCATATGGGAGAATATTTTCACGGTTTTATTGGGATTTGATCCTTGCTTAATTCTACAAATCTATTATATTATTACCGGCTCCTTGCTTAATTCTACAAATCTATTATATTATTACCGGCTCGGCTACGTCTTGGAGCGAAGGAAGAACATTTATGTTCTCATGAATGAAGGGCAAAAAGGAGCCAAACACAGCTGCTGGTTTGAACAAAATTATGCAAGGTGGAAAATTCGGCTGTAGGAAGCTGAAAGATGGTTTTTTTTACTGTTCGATTCACAGGTTACACATCCCAGAAAACAAATAGGAACATAGCAAGAAAGCAAAAGAACTCATGTCCTGTAACTAGTAAATCGGCATTCTCTGAATAATTTTGATCCTCGCTTTTTGACCAACAGAGAGGGGGAAAAGAATAGGAAACAACAGAACACAAAGATGGAACATATTTGCTAAATCGATTTGGACTCTGAAAAGTGGTTCTCGACTACAGGAAGATCAAAGTTCAGGCTTTTGATTGCTCAATTCATAGTTCACACATAAACCAAACGAAAAAAAACAAGAAGCAAAAGACCAAATTTGGAAGAAAAAAAATTAAACCATTTTTCGATTGTATTATTCCAATTTTACCGAATATCTCCGGAGAGACCCCATGTGTTGCCAGACGCAATATATGCAGTCAAGGATTGACGCGAATCTACCAATGTGGGACTAATTGTGCTACATTCTTCCTTCTCTCAGCCTGTAACATACATAAACGAATCGAGTCAACCAGTAGAACCCAGTTTCCAGGCCAGCTTTAGGCATAGGCGTTAGGGCCTTAATTTTTATTAGACTTATAATTTTTAATATATCAAAGTATATATATATATATATATATATTATTTTAAGAGAATAGAAAAGAATAGGATTACGTGATAAATTTTTTATAAAATTTGATTGTCGGGTCAAAATTTGAATTTCATAAAAATTTCATTATGATCCAACAACTATAAAAGGGCTATCTTTTTAATATTTTTAATTATATATATTATTTTATAAGATCTAATTTTTTTTTTAATATCTCTCCGGTGTTGTCTTCTTTTATTACTTTTCTCTTTCATTAATGACTTTTCTATCGATAAGAATATAAATTAGAATTTTTTTATCCAAATAATAGGAAAAAAAATTATTAATTTTTTTTTCGAGTTCCTCCTTTTTTTTCCTTTTTCTAACTCTCCTTTTCTATATTTTTCTTGCTCATTAAAATTAAAGAAAAGAAACTGTATTTAATGTTGTCGTGCTAATTCAATTGGTGTTATTATGTTCCTTGCTTGTGTTCGATTAAAATGAAGGATTTTATTTTTTTAACAATAACGAGTTAAATATTTCCATCATTTTGCTTCTATGATAAACATTAAATTTATCTTTTATTTAGATATATTTATAATAATAAATTTTTAAAATTTTCTATTGTCTTCGTTCTATTATTTATAATTATTTTGATTTAAATAATAAAAAATATTTTTTTCTGTGCTTAAAAAGATTTATTTAATTATAAAAAATGATAATAATTGATTTAATCGATCTATAATTTTTAAAAATTTTATTATTTTATATTTATTTTTTTATGTTTCACGGCGGATATAGATGAATTGAGTAGAGAAGATTTTTTATTATTATCATCTTATTTCATTGTTCTTATTTTTTTAATTTTATTGTTTTATAAGGATAATTTTTTTCATCTTTTATTTAAATAACTAGATATATTTTTATTTTTTTTCATTTTAAAATAATTCTAAATACACTTTCGACCAAGTGAATTATACTTATTATCTGTTGCAAAAATTTATTATCGAATATAAAATTTTAATTAATAATTTCATACGCTAAAAAAATTAAATTTTATATAAAAAATTATTTTTGAAAATTAATATTTTAATTTTTTTTTTTAATTCATCATTCCAAATTTGAATGAAAAAAATGAGATAAATTTATTTTAAACAATATCAAAAAACTAAAAAAAAATTTCGCCTACGCCTTAAATAGACTTGAGATTGCCCTGCCAGTGTCCCGTCTTCGTCACCGTCGTACTGCTTGCTCAAAATAAAGGAACTTGAGGAGAAAGTAGAAACGGCGCCCTTGAAAATCGATCGAGGTCATATGGCGAATGAAGACGGAGAGAAAGGGTTTCGAGAAAACCTTGGAAGAGTAGATGCGTTCACCATATGAAGCGGGTAGCGTTCTTCCGAGTGGTCCGACGAAGAGAAACTGCAATCCCTAATCGGCCAGTCTCCGGTAGCTTTTTAGGTTAGAATCCTCGACTCAGCTCATCGGCTGTTCTCTAATTTTATCGACCTCCACATTTTATCGACTCCACTCTTGATCTCTCGGATTTTCGAATATTAGGGCTTCTGTTTAAATTTTAAACGATTGCTTAAGAATTTCAATTTTTTTTAATTGGATAACTAATGCAATTTGTTAATTTATTATTCTTGAAATTTAATTTTTAGTTAAATTCGTCATTTGTTTAATCAGGTTAAAATGCTCAATTCGTTGCCCTGCCCATAAATCCATCGTCCATCGCCCAATCCGATCGATTTCGTCGTCGCTCTCGTTCCCAATCGCTTGTTCCTTCATCCTTCGATCTTCCCCACTTCCATGCCCCCGCCTTTCCCTTCCTCTGCCCTTCTCAAGGCCGCCGTCTCCTTTCCCCCTCGTCACTACCACCAACAACCTCCATCTTCCCTTCTCCATGGACGGAAGCACCAGCCGCAGCACAAATTGTCTCCGGCGCACACTCGCTTTGGTGGTGACACTGGGACCGTCGCCTTAAATCTTCCCATCGCCCAAAGGCGTCACTTTGTTGCCCTAACGAGTGGGTCGGCTTTCCGTGACTCGGCGCGACGCACCGTGGTCGGATCGTGGTGGATGAGGCCCGAATCTGAGCGGCCGACTATAGGCCGAAGCTCCCTGGGCACCAGGAACTGGGCGGCAGCTGGTTCGGATCGTGGAGGCGGCAGAGGCGATAAAGAGAGACTGCAGACCTTGGATTCCCCGGACCATGGAGTGTTGGATAGCAATGAAAGCCACCCTTTATGGGAGAAGGAAGAGAAGAGGGATTCCGGTCCTCCTACATCTTTGCTCACGCTACCAACGCTTCTCACCCTTGGGCGAGTTGCCGCTGTTCCTCTTATCGTGTGCAGTACGCTCTCGAAAATTCCTCTTTCATATTACATGGACTCCAAAAATAAAGTTTTGCATACTACGGAAAGGGTTTCCTTCTTTGTCTTATCTATGGCTGTAATTTGCTATCATGTAATGTTAGATATTGTCCATCTTCTCCTGTTGTTTTTGCCTCTGATGAATCTATTAGTATCAGTAAAGCTAGTTCAACTCAGTTGGTAGTTATTACTTAATTGTGCGTTTTTTTTATTGAGTCAAAGCATGGCTACCGAGTGTTCAATTCTGGGGCACTTGTATAACAACTGAGCATTCCAACTGGAAATTCAATTTGACAATTACTTGTTGGCATGTTAGTAGTTTGCTTGACTAATCACATAAGCCAAATCCAATTGTTTTCCATTTCGTTTTGCCTTTGATCATTAAGTCGATAACCAAATTCGGATGGTATCATTATATCTGAGACAGTGGTCCAATAGCTACTTTGAGGCTGTTTTGCCCCGCTAGAGAAAAATCAATGCCATTGTACTAGCAAGTAAAATTGAAGTGGATCAAGGATTTTATCTATAGTAGGCTAATGTTGGGAGGATAATCTCTCTCAAGCAATTGGCTGCTTTTTGCATATTTCAATCATGCTCCTTTTCTTGAGAAATACTATTTCAATTGTACATTTGAACTCTCGAGCAGTACATTAACAAAGGATAACTTCAAAGATGATTATATGGGGCGACCAAATTTGTCAGGTTCCCATATGTCAATACTCTTATGCATTATTATGTATGAAGTAAGAAAGCTATTGAGTAATGGACCATATGTAGGTAAGTCAGTTCATATCAAATTTACCAAGAGCACAAGGGATACTTCAAACAGAGCCCGATCCTAAAAGCTAAGACTTGACTTTGCAACCATTTACATTGTAGCATTGGCCTTAGTGGAATACAATAGTCTGAAAATTTAGATAGAAACAATCACAAAAACTGGAGAAGAAACATGCCATCATTATATTAAGGTGTTCCTGTTCTTTCAAAGCCTAGGGGAAAGGCATCAATCTTCAAGGAGTTAAGTACTAAATCTAGCTTCTACTTTCAGCATTTTAACAAATCTATCTTGGACTTTAGATAGGCCAGTGCTAAGCATGTGCTTATCTTTATAGCAAATATGTAACTTGTAAATCTTCTTTTAATTCAACAATTAGGATGCAAATTCACATTTCCACCTCTACTACATTGAGTCAGCTCGTTATATAGGACTTTTAACTCCACCTCACCAACTAAATCAGGATTAATTTAAATACAATGTAATTGAGCTAAAAGTAGGTTTTATTTATCCTATGTACTAAACCTAAACGCAATCTGCTTTAAAAAATATTGCTGTAAGTTGCCAAACTGGTATCCTACCGGGAAAAAGGATGCAACTTATACTTGCCAACCCATCTTTTTTCCTAGAAGTTGATATCCTGTCTGGTTGAAGAATTATGATGCCATAGATTCTAGAGGGTTTGACATGATTTCTTGTGGTAATCTTGATGCAAGTTACTGACTATTAGCTATATCTAGAGCTCTTTTTTCAGTTGAACTTCAAGCATTTGTCATATTTGAATCGAGCAATCATTCCATTTACTCACGCCATAAATTCAGCCTTCAATATCTCCCTCTTCACTGAAAGCCCATTTCGTTAAGCTGACATATCGTTTTCCTTATAGCTTATTACATGAATGGCTGGTGGGCAACAACTGCTACAACAAGCATTTTTGTTGCTGCAGCATTTACGGACTGGCTTGATGGTTACATTGCTCGGAAGGTTTGTGTCTTAGTACATATAAATGCATAACTTTTATAACTAGTGTTTTATCTATCTTGCTTTAGTTAAACATAATCTTGCAAGATATTGATATACTACAGAAGCATCTAGGGACTGCTTTTGGGGCATTTTTGGATCCAGTAGCTGACAAGGTTTTGCCATGCTTTATTTTAAAATATTTCTAGCCCTCTCCCTTCCCATTTTTTTCTGCTCTGCTATATCGTCCTTTATTTTCATATAATTTATTTGACAGTTCAAACTTTTGAAAAATTATACTGGTCTAATGTAGCTTATGGTAGCTGCCACATTGGTACTGTTATGTACTACACCATTGGAATCTTCTACATTTGGAGAAGCACCATGGCTTCTAACAATACCTTCAATTGCAATTATTGGTAGAGAGGTGATCAACTAAATCTGATTCTCTTCTGCTTTGAAGTGGTATTTCGTTTCTTATCTAGGTTCATCAATGCATATATTCTTGTCTGTTATGCTTTGTTTGTTCCTCGTTCCTTGGAGTTAAATTACGTAAGGGTACTCCTATAATGATAGAGCTTTTAGTTGAAATGTATTTTACATCGTCTCTTGTTTAAGCTAATTATTGAGTTGGGTAATATACTAGAGAAAACATGTTTTACTTATTAATCTTTTATCTCAGGATACCTTTTTGTTTGAAGGTGTAAATATAACAAACTTGGTGCTTTCTATATGTAAATGGTTCCTTGAAAAGGAAAAATAAAAAATAAAAAAAATATAAATTTTTAATCTCATACTTGACGAACTCCACTTCTGGATAATAGCATATTTGGTTTGATATTGTGCTATTGGTTACTAGATCTACCTATTTCAGCATCTATTTGAAAATTTCCACTAAAGTTTTCTAAATCTGACTCACCCACAATACCAGGTGCTATATTTTGTTTAATTGGTTAATTGATGATGGTGTTAGGTTAGTTCATCACGTTGTTTATAATGTTGTTAACTGAAGATGCTCTCCACCTTAGTATGTTGATGTTGGAACCAACAACTTTATTGTAGATAAGTCATCTTATCTCTTCCACTCTGCAGATCACAATGTCAGCAGTTAGAGAATGGGCTGCATCTCAAGATAGCAAAATTCTTCAGGTTACTTCCATGCAGCAACCATCTCTTTTAACCATTTATTAATACAAAATTCTCTTAACCTGTGGCAAGTTATGGCAGGCTGTGGCAGTAAACAAGTTAGGAAAGTGGAAAACAGCAACACAGATGGCTGCATTAACCATACTCCTAGCAACTAGAGATTCCAAGTTGTGTTTTTGCCTTAAAGTTTATTATTTTTCACTCAATATTAGTGGATACTTACTAAGATCGTTTTCTTTACAGCCTCACCGGGATTAGTTCGCTGTTCACTTCTGGTGTAATTTTACTATACACTTCGGCTGGCCTTGCTGTGTGGTCTTTAGTAGCTTACGTGAAAAATATATGGAGATTCATGCTCTTGTAGCTTCAATCAGTGCCTAAAAGCAAGCAGGCTTTATCTAATTCCATCCTTGATGATCATAATACCTGAGGAATACCAAAGTAACGTACAAAAATCCTTCCAGTTGATGAATTATTGCATTCTGTTAGGCATATAGAGCCGGTGGAGCAATAATGCCTGTAATATATTTCTTTGGGTGTGCGAAGTTGAGCAATTTGACTCTGATTGGACCTGTGCGGCTTCACTTCATTTGAGTTCTTGTGCTGCTAGATTATTAGTTTGAGACATGGGATGTTGGATATGAATTCGTCTTAACACCTTAGAAATTATAGGTAACCAAAACATCATTTATCAAACATAAAAATAAGACATTCTACATAAACATTCCCCTTATCTAACAGTAGCTCCATCAAAAGTCGTGAAAATTATGATTATTTTTTCTACACACGCGAGACCCCGACTGCCCCAATTCACCGGCACTCGCTGCCCAGTGAATTGAATGCAAACATGCATCGACTAAAAGATGCAATAATTGCACACAAAAACCAAATATCTATTGCTCAACATAACTATCTACTTGCCTTGTTAGAACATCTCCAAGTCCCTACGGGATGAGTTGTTGAATAGTGTATGAGGTGTTGTCACAATGAGATCTAGGGGTCAAATCCTGATTAATAGTCAGATTCTTGTCTCCCTTATGCACTAGTCACTGTTTGGATCGGCTAGACTAACCCTCGTGATTTACCTCCTCCG
Source organism: Hedychium gardnerianum (assembly GCA_038050645.1). Classification (NCBI taxonomy): domain Eukaryota; kingdom Viridiplantae; phylum Streptophyta; class Magnoliopsida; order Zingiberales; family Zingiberaceae; genus Hedychium; species Hedychium gardnerianum. The sequence goes on along the minus strand of JBBUKS010000113.1, from coordinate 2,215,282 downwards.
TGTTAGTCCTAGGACGGACTGACGGGAGCGCTGGGAGCGAGCGTTTCATCTTTTGCCACAATTAAGACGAAATGTTCACCCCAAATATTTTCGTCAGTTCGTTTTAGAATTAATATGGAGAAAGTAAATTATAAAAATTAATTTATTAATCTAAATAATGATAGATGGATGGAAAAAAATAAAAATCTGTCTATTAATTAAAATTTAATTTTGAGGTCGTATGATAATATTTTATATATTTTTTATATATTAATCATTAATTGATCAGAGATAATTCAATCATGAATCTATAATTACTAATATTTCTAGCAGTCTAAATTATTTATGATGCATTATGTTGTGTCTGAACCATTAACTCACCAAGTTGGCGCAAGGAAAAAGGAAGAAATAATACAAGTCTTGTCTGTTAGCTGGTGATAATTAATGTAATTGTCTGGCTAAGATATAAAGAAGACAAATAATGCAACTACTTGAGCATGGGCGCTCCTGAACCATGTAGACTTCATAATAGTTGATCTTTATAACGGAACAATGCCTGCTTGTTAAAATAATGATCTTTACCAAAGAATTTGTTTGTTCTTATTTTTGTTTTTATGTATTGACATATTAGTTTATTTTTATTATTGGTGTAGTAAGTATCTATAATTTAATTTATATTTTAATGTACGAAAAAAAAAATTAAAATTAAATATTATGTATTTAATATGTGAATTAAATGTGTATATTATTTAATATAAAAAAATTTAATAGATCAAGAACATCGAACATTAGATATCGAAAAGACCTAATAAATTAGGAGGATCAAACACGACAAGAGAGTTTTAATGGATTGAGAGGATCAAATACTAGATAAGAGAGTTTCAGAAGAACTAGACACCAGATAAAAAAATCAAATGAGCTGATTTGGCAGAACACTTGATGAGTTAGCTCGACCAAACATCAAGTGGGGAAAATCTTGATGGGTCGATCGGATACTGAGCAGAAGAAAAAATTCAAATATAGCAGTTAGACTAGATGTTTGACAGGTAAGTAAGGTAAGTCTTGACCTTTTAGTTATGGAAGACAGTAAGGACGTGTTCTAGTTGAGACAATCTCAGATGTTGATCCGATCAAAAAAATTAACAAAGATTTTTAAATTGAGATTCTTAACCGTCAAACTCATTCATGCATAATTATATTTGTTTCGAACTCTATTTTGCAGAACATTTATTATAATTTTTATTGTGCTAATTTTATTTTGTAGAAAAATAAAGTTCGGGTTGATCGAAGGATTCGATCGATCGAACATGGTGGTTCGATTGATTAATCTAAGCTGATAGACACATATCGGATCTGAATCCAGCAAACAAGGAAATAAGTGTTCAGTCAATTGATAGGTTTATCAGTCGATCGATCACATTTTGTAATCATAGATTGGATAAAATCAAATCGAGTAGCAAAGAAAATTCAGATGTTCAGGCGACTGAACATGGGATTGGTTAACCAAATACATATGATGAACATGGATTAGATAAAATCGGATAGAGCGACAAAGGAAATTCAGATGTTTAGCCAATCGATCATATGTGTCAGTCGATTGATCAGGTGTGTCGGTCGACCGATAAGTTTAATTTTGCGGAAGATACGATCTAGATAAATCGTGAACTGAACACGAACTCGGGTAGTTTCTAAAGATCAGTCGACTAAAAAAAGTTCAATCGATTGGATGAAAAATTTATAAAAGTAACCTCGAGATCCAAGGCTATGCAATCAATTCTCTCATCGATCCATCTCTCTTTTGCTGCTTCATCCGTGCAAATCATGCTGCTACTACGCCAAGAGACCCTTTGACAACCTATGTCTAAATTTCATCTTTCAGTTATCGATATTTTTTATTACTTACATTTATTATTAAAGGGATAGTAGTTTATTACTATCGCATTCATCTTTGTATATTTTCCTTTGAAAGCTTTTCGAAAAGAACAACTTTAGTAATTTTGTCCATTCAAAAATAATTCAAGAGATCATAAATCTTGATATAATAGTCGCTAGATTATGAATCAAATAAATCGTCCGAATCCTTTTTATTTTATTTTAATTTTTTCATTGCATATCTCTATCTCAATTTATGTTTGTATTAAAGGAAAAAAAATAATTT
>JBBUKS010000113.1:2193237-2206442 GCA_038050645.1 Hedychium gardnerianum | reverse complement strand
AGGAAGACCAAAAAAGACTTGGTTAGCAACAATAAAACAAGATAAAATTTATTGAAATATAGATAATGATATAGTAGGGGATAGAGCTCAATGACGTAAAAGGATCCATATAGCCGACCCCACATAGTGGGATAAGGCTCATTTGTTGTTGTATTGATGATCATGGTTAACTAGTAGTCACGACAAAGGCAGGTGAACTACAAATATAAGTTATATCCTACATGGAAGATATTCGGCTGTGTTTTCAGAGTTGCAGGTTTTCTGTTCTGAACATACTATTATTGCATTGGATGGAAATTGCAGTATGATAATTCTGTCATGGCTCTTTAAGTCTCAGACAATTGAATGATTTTCCAGCTGATAACAGTTATTTTCACTAGTTATCTCAGTAGGCTTAGTTAGGTGCTATCCGTTAGTTGTTAACTGTCAGTTAGTCAGATTGGCTGTGTTGTTAGTTATTTATGAGAGATGTTTGCTCTCCTGTTTTTGTTCAACTCAGTAACTTCAATCAGTCACTCAGGTTCTTTTTCACTGTAAGTTTTTTAACACTAATCTATATGAGTGAACTTCTGTTCACCCAAATTATTTTTTGTGCAAAAAAAAGATTTAAATTTTAACCACCATTTTTGCAAGCCACTAAATTGAGAGGAAAAAGAACAATAAAATTAAATAGAAACAAATAGCTATACCATATATAAGTCCCCCACATATTAAATAATAGCCAAATAAGGAAGACGAGCATTTATTCTAATGCTCTCCCTCAACTTGGTGTATAAATACTAATCATGCTCAACAAAAAGAGAAATACGAGTCTCATTGAGAGGTTTGGTGAAGGTACCAATCAAGATTGAAAATCTCAAACTATGTTAGAGTTTCAATCTTTGACTAGAATAATATTTTGGTATTCTGCCAACGTTCCAACCTATGGTGCTAGTGTTGAATTGTAGACGGAAGGAGAAAGGAGATGAAGAAAAAAACGAAGAAGATGAGATATGAACTTAAGTTTGGACTTTATGTTCCATTTGAAATGGTATAGTTTTGACATTATCATTTGTGCACCCAAACTACACACACAAACATAACAATATTATCTCTATTCATCTTGACCTACTCATTAACATGATTGACATAACGACAAGAGACATTGTGTGTTGTGAGTATTACTGAGTTTTGGTAGTCTATCAGAACGATAAGTTTCAACCATGCTACATATTCAAGGACCACATGCTAAGTCAACAATCACATGGGATTCAATGTGATACAAGAATAAACTCATGTGCTTTTGAGTACACACAAGTCACGACACAACATGAGCGTAGACCACATGCCTCAAATGGCAATCTTACTAGACTAAAGGTGATGCATATACAAACTTGTGTGCCTTTGTTGGTGACATATTTTTGTAATTTGCATCAAAATTTCAAAGCTTTCTGTGCATCACAACATATAGGAATGATTACAATATAGATTGAAGCTTATTAGATTTGAGTGGAGAGCAGTTTACTTTTCATTGACAAAAAAGTTAGTGCAACTTTTCATTGGGTATCTTGCATAATACACGTCTTTAATAACCCTTCAATTAACAAATATGGTTGACAAGGAGTATTTGAAATTAAGAAAATTTATATTGTCCCTTAGAGTTTGTTGAACTTTTCAATTTTCCCCTTCAAAAAAAATATTTTACCACCTTAGATTATAATAGCATACCAAAAACACCTACAGGTCTTAATTTTGTTTGTCAAATGCAGTCTATGCTAATTTCTCAACCACATGACCAACACATGAAGGTATATAATAGTATTTTTGTCAATATTATTGCCTTTAGTGTTGAATGAATTAGTCATTCATCCTCTTTGATAGTGGTGATAGCACGATAGGAGGCAAAGGGTGCAACAACATAGAGGTTCGCCATCTTTAGGAGGTTGTTCGACTGGCTCATCGATACATCCATACAGGAGGAAGCACAATGGTCCTTAGAACTGACATGATTGACCAATGATAATAATATTGGGAAAACTACTCTCACACACCCTCCCTTGTTCACGTAGTTGAGAAATTGATGTCCACTGTCATCTAACTAGAAAAAATTAAGACTAAGCATGATCTAATATGCTTATATAATCTCTAGGGGTAATATGCTATTTTTTAAAACTCTTAAGGGGTAAAATGAAATAGTCAGCAAATATCACGGGGCAAGATATAATTTTCTCTTGAAATTTAGTGATGTTAGGGCTCTCCTAACCATTTTTATGAAATTCAAATATTTTCATGGAAGTCAAGCATGTCTACAGATTTACAGCTGTAGAGCTTAGCCATAAAATTGCTTTTATCATACCAGCAGTGACAGACAATAGAACATAAAATGTAAAATAAATCTAACTTGGAAACAAAAATAGATTTGCTATACATAGACGAAAAGGTCATAAAAAATGCACATTGAAAAAAAAAAACCTAACTTTGACAGTTGACGTAACTGTTACTTATCTAAGCCATGTACGCAGCTCCAGTTACAAACTTATAATGTAACTCACAGCATACAAAGATGCTGTTGTAAAGTCATCAAATGGAAGGGGACAATCATGACTGAGAATCTCCAACTCTAAACAGAAGAGAAAGGAAAGAGAGAAAAAACTTGCACCTGGATTAACTAAAGATAGCAAATCAAATTTAAGGAGAACCTCGGCGCCGGATTGAGCAGCGGTCTCGACGACCTTGAGTAGCTCCGCAGGGGGGATCGAGCCTGTTGATTCCGCCGAAATTTTAGGGAATCGTCTCTCGGTAGGGGATACGGAGAGCGCCGCGCGGGTGCGGAATCCCAGCGCGTGCTTGGTAGTCGAATTGGGCGAGAAAGATTTGCGTATCGCCGGAATCCTCAGCCTTGGCGAGAAGAGGGAAGAGGAGAGGAGAGCTCGACCCATCGCTGAGAGAGAGAGAGAGAGAGAGGATGCTTGGGTAGCAGTAGTTAAAGAAGAGACGCCGTCGCAGGATGGAAATCGACGGCCCAAATTAAGGAAAAATCAGGGGGGAAATCACAAATGGAAACAATTGCAGATGTACCCTCTCTTAATTTACTAATTCTTAAAACCTCTACAAAATTTTAATATTTTTAAAAATGCCATATTATTATTTTGGCAATTAAATTGCGCATCTCTAAGAATGAAATCCTTAATACTCTTACAAACCAAAAGATAGCTTAACATTAATAAAAGTTTATGGAGCATTTTGGAAAACTATAGAGTTCTTGTTGCTCTAAATCGAACAGATGTTCAAAGAGTGAACTAAGAGGCTTAGCGGAGAGGGAGAGGAGCGGAACCCTAGCGAGCGCCGTTGCTCAATGTGCATAATGGTGGGTCGCCGGAGAGTTTCCTGCAGCAGCAGTCCGGTCTAAGGCGGAGTCTCATCTGGTTCCGAGCAGATCTCGATAAAGGCGTGGATGGTGGGAAAAGTTCCGAGCAGATCCTACGGGAGAGGAGTCATTGTCGCAGTAGCAGAATCCGAGTCCATGCTTCAGAAATTATGAGGACCAAAGAGGGTACGACAGTGTTTCATCCCTATCGCTTGCTCTACATCTATTACACTTGGTAAGCATGTCTGCTTTCTCTACAACCTCTTTACATATGTCTGCATTTGTTGATAACATTGCTTGTATGAGCTCTTTCTTGGTGGATGCAAACTGAGTAAAAATTAGGGCTGTAGTTGGTTTGAGTGAGAAATCAATTCTCACTGTGAAAGATGACCTTTGGACTCTGGCGAATAGAAATTGATTTGTGTAGACTACTAGCATGCCAGTATCATTTTGTTTTATGGATTACAACTCAGTTTCGTGGAACATTAGGGGTTTGGGAAGGAGGTCAAAAATAGATGGTAGTGGACTTAGATAATAAAGGAGTCAAAAAATGAACAATACCTATGAAAACATTGGCAGTTTATGGAAAATAACTTCCTTACAAAACGAGTGGAAGTCATTTTTTCCATCATTCTCATTTTTCCATCATCAGTATGCCCTCGACTCTATCAATAAATTTCCCTCTGTCATTCATTCACCCTCTATTCTCTCATCCAGGCAAACAGATAGGTCAGTGGATGAACGAGCGCATCAAGAGATTTAGTCAAGCCTATTGAGTATGGGGTTGAGCTCGAGCAGGTAAGTGGGCCAGTCGGGTTGGGTAGGCTGGTCTAGTCTGGAAGTTAGGTCAGTTCAAGTGAGTCAAATGGTTCGAACATCCTGTTCAGTTGAGCCAGGTAAGCTTGGGGTCGAGTGGGCTAGTTTTCATAATAAAATATTTTCTAAAAAATTTTAGTATCACATCCAAACACCAAAAAAATCTTTTCATGAAAAAATTCTAATTATTTTCTAAGAATTAAATAAAGTCTTAATCAATAATCATTTAACCAAACAATGACTGAAAAAGCGAAGTACTTCTGCTATTTTATCAAATTACGTGATTAATATTTGGGACAGCGTATGGATCAACAGTTAGATAGCAACCACTCAGATATCAAAAAGAACCCTTTATTATATCATCCAAAAAAAATTCAAATAGCAATGATACTGTCAAAAACATCGCCACACACAAAGTGAAATAAATAAATTCAAAACTAAGCAGGAATGGGAACAAAATTCCTGCTCCAAACTCACACCAAACTAAGGCATCAAGACATCAATTACACAGATGTTTGATTTTTTTTTTGTCAAAGCAACGACCTTCAATCATAATGATGAATCATTTGTAGAGTCACACCAACAATCAAACTTATGACAGCGAATACCAGTATGATCCTCAAGGCCTTTGGACAAAAAGGCTTCACTGATACACGGGAAGCTTGCTTTAGACTTATCTCTAGAGCTTTACCTTTCTTGTTCTTTCTCTCTAACAATTTTGCAATGTCAAGAAACCTTGACTTCACCTCCTTGATTTCAGACACGATGTTTTTGTTGTTAGCCTAAAACACAATGAGAGGTTACATGAAGCACTAGGTGTGTTCTCTAGGGAATCCAATTTATTCAAAGAAAAGACTATTTGATATGTACCTTGGTTGAACTTGTCTCTTCTCCACTTGTAAATGCCGGCTTCAACTTCTCTTCAAGCTCTGAAATCTTCTTTTTAATTTCAGATGTTTGACTAAATTTCTCTCTCAGTTCATTGACTTCTTCATTAATCAGTAAGAGCTCTTCACTTTGTTTTGTGGCCTGTAAAATCATTCATATGCTTGCCAACTATTAGAAAATTACAACATATCCAAAAAAAATAATTATAATTAATCTTTGAACAAATTTCCTTAGTGGAGCCAATCCCGCACTTAAAATAGTATGACATGCATGAAGAAAGACTACATAATATCATTGTAAGGAACATACTACAGTTAAATATTGGTTAAGCTTGAACGAAACTTTAAGAATTTATTGAAAAACAGCTCTGTCATGGTAATAGAACCAAGAATAATAACCAACCTTAACTTCATATTGGGATTCAGCTTCTTGCAACTTCTTTTCAAGGCCTTTAACTTGTTTTTCCAACACTGTGGCATACTGATGCTTAGCCTTCAATTCGGCTCGTGATTTCTTCAGTAAAGCTTCCCATTCCAAATCCTTATTCTCCTTCAATTCTCTCTGTTAATCAGTTCCTAATTAGTTGAAATCCCTGATGGTAACTATGCACAAGCAAAGAAGATGACTAAGAGATTATCAAGACACCAATAATAAAAAAATGAGAAAGATGCTTGATGCGTACCATAGTTTAAACACATGCCTACTTTGGAGAAAACCAAAGAAAAATCTATCAATATATTACATAATACACTTTTGCTATAGAAGTTACCTTTTGCTATAAAAGTTACCTTGCATAGCCATTTCTTGCATTTTTGTACTAGCGATCTTGAAAGTAGTAGTCCTCAAAATTTTAAGAATTGCAATTTCTCCATGAAGTACTTGAAAGCCCTGCTTAACTATCTATGTCCAGATTGGCATGACCACCATTACAATTAATTTTAAATAAAACATATATTAGTCCGAAAGTTGCTAAATCTCATCGATCAATTTTCTCTAACACTTCAGTAGTTTCATTTGAATTATTTTCTACCAAAAAGTTGTGGCTCGTATACATTGTTTTACCTTTCAACAAATATACTTTTCTTAAAGCCCCTTCTGATGGTTGATGACTTAGAAGCTTCTGATAAAATCAGTGATCTGGGAGACAAGCTATCTGAATTAGAGAATGCTTTCCTTGAGATCAAAAGGCTGTGAATTTCTAGATAAATTGTTTGCAAACTCTCTTACAACAGTTTCCAGATCACCATTTTTTTTTTTTATATAGTTTATTCACTGGTACTTTAACTTGGACTATTATGGAACGGATTGTTATATCTTTTGGAAATTTTCAGGAAGCACATTATCTTCCATCACAGGTGCTACGTCAAATAGCATTCTTCAGTTTATTATGACAAATAAAACCATTTTGTATTATGTCTAAATTGCATATGCATAGAGTACTTCCAAAATGAATAAAAATATTTGGTCAGTCAGCTCCAAAATTGCATAATTTTTGTACACTAACCTGGATTTTTGCATCATTTGAGGCCTTCTGCTTAATGCCCTCAATATTGTGCACAAAAGAGAGCACCTTTGTGGCATTTGATTCCATCTCTATCTTCAGTGATGTAAAGCTTTGAGCAGTTTCAATAGCTTGACCTTTAAAGTAGTCTATATGATCTTCCAGGGACTTCAGCTTTTCCTTCAATTCTTTGGCTTCATATACCTTTTGCTTAAAGTTCTTATCTGCTTCTTCAAGTTCCAACTCCAAATTTTTTGCTGATGTCTCGTGAAGAGTTTTCAAATCCAGGTATCTTGTACTAGCTTCCTCAGTTGCCTTTAGCTGCTGTTCTAGCTCATCTCTAGCGTTTCTTAGCTTTTCATGTAACTCTTTCTCTTGTACACCTGAGGCCTCCAGTTTCTCCTCAATATCCTCCAATTTAGCCCTCAAAAATTTTGCTTCATTTTGCAAAGCAGAAACTAGATTTTCGTACTCTGAAAGACTTTTTCCCTGAATCATAGTTAAGTCCTCTAACTTTAGTCTTTCTGCACTTTTTTCTGCCAGCTCTTGTTCAAGCTCATGTTTACTTGATAATGCTTCTTGCAGAAGTGACTCTGTCTTAGCAATGTTCTTGTTTGCCCAATGTAATTTTGCCTCTAATTGAATGCAGTGCTCTTCCTTCAACAATAGTTTTATTTTAAGATCTTCCATGGTGCCTTGAAAAGCTTCGTTTTCGGTGTTTGATTTGGGCAACTCTTTATCCTTCTCTTTAAGATTTCGTTCAATTTCATCCAAGTACATCAGCTTTGCTTTGAGATCTTCTTTGGAAAAGGAGAGTAGATTTTTTGGTGAGCGTACTTGTGTTTTGCTTGATAGATCCCTTGATACAGTATGTGTTGTTGCTTCATTGTTTTCTTCAACCTTAGCATGGACTTCTGTTAGCTCATTCCCTAGCTTAATTATCTCTTCTTCCATCTTCTTAGCATTAACTTTATCAATTTCCAACTTCTCTGACCCCATAGCTCTTATTGATTCTAACTCTTCTTGTGTACTAATAGGTTTGTAGAACTCTTCCACTGAATGAACATCGCCAGCTGATATTGCTAACTCTGCTTCAATCTCCTTAATATTTTCCATTGACATCTCCTGTTCATCAGACCAGCTGCCATTGAGTGCTTCAATTATAGCAACAATGTTCTGCTGCTTTATGCCATCAGGTAACAATGCATCATTTTCCTTAAGATCAAAATCGTGACTTTGTTCAACTTCCAGAATCCGATCATTCAACACGTCCTTCCCAAGTTTAAATTCATTGTTGATTTTCTCTAACCCATTATTTGTTACAACCTTCGACCTCATTGTTCTCTGTGATTCTAACTCTTGTGTGCCAATAGGTTTGTAGAGCTCTTCAACTGAATGAACATCAGCAACTGACTTCGCCAACTCTGCTTCAATCTCCTTAATATTTTCCATTGGCATCTTCATCTCATCACACCAGCTGACATTGAGTGCTTCATTTATATCAACAATGTTCTGCTGCTTTATGTCATCAGATAACAATGCATCAAGTTCCTGAAGATCAAAATTGCGACTCTGTTTGGCTTCGGGAGTCTGGTCATTCAACACTTCCTTCTCAAGTTTAAATTCATTGTTGATTTTCTCTAACCCATCATTTGCTACTTCAACCTCCAGCCCCATAGCTCTTATTGATTCTAACTCTTCTTGTGTGCCAATAGATTTATAGAACTCTTCAACTGAATGAACATCACCAGCTGACTTGGCCAACTCTGCTTCAATCTCCTTAATATTTTCCATTGGCATCTTCTGCTCATCACACCAGCTGACATTGAATGCCTTATTTATATCAACATTGTTCTGCTGCTTAATGTCATCAAATAAAAATGCATCATGTTCCTCAAGATCAAAATTGTGACTTTGTTCGGCTTCCGGAATCTTATCATTCAACACTTTCTTCTCAAGTTTAAATTCATTGTTGATTTTCTCTAACCTATCATTTGTTACCTCAACCTCCAGACCCACAGCTCTTATTGATTCTAACTCTTCTTGTGTGCCAATAGGTTTATAGAGCTCTTCAACTGAGTGAACATCACCAGCTGACTTCACCAACTTTGCTTCAATCTCCTTAATATTTTCCATTGGAATCTTCCGCTCATTACACTGGCTGGCATTGAATGCTTCATTTATAGCAACATTTTTCTGCTGCTTTATGCCATCAGATAACAATGCATCGAGTTCCTCAAGATCAAAATTGCGACTTTGTTGGGCTCCTGGAATCTGATCATTCAACACTCCCTTCCGAAGTTTAAATTCATTGTTGATTTTCTCATCATTTGTTGCCTCAACCTCCAACCTCAACAATGTGTCTTCAGAATGTTTGAGTTCCAGGTTAGCTGTTTCAAGTTGAAACTCAATCTCTTTGTCTTCCGTTTCTTGTGGCAAATTAATACCTGATGCTGCATTTGCGGATCCTAATTCCTCTGCATTTGAACTTCCTGTCAATTTGACTGTTGATTTGAGCAGGTCTGAACTTTCTTTTACATCTAATGATTCCTTGGAATCCAAACCTTTGATTTCAGGGTTTACAGTTTTAAGTTGAAACTCAAGATCTTTGTCTTCCTCTTCTAGTGGCAAATTACTACCTGATGTTGAATTTGTCGGTCCTACTTCCCCAGCATTTGAGTTTGCTGTCAATTCAATTGTTGTTTCAAGCAAATTTGAGTTTTCTTTTTTATCAAATGATTCCTTCGAATCTAAAACTTTGAGTTCTGGGTCTATGCTTTCAAGTTGAAACTCTAGCTCTTTGTCTGCTGCTTCTAGTGGCAAGTTAATATCTGCTGCTGAATTTGGTGATCCTAGTTCCCCAGCATTCAAGCTTTCTGTTAATTGAACTATTATTTCGAACAAGTTTGAGCTTTCTTTTACCTCTAATGATACCTTCGAATCTAAGACTTCAATTTGTGAATCTATAGTTTCAGATTGAAGTTCTAGCTCTTTGTCTTCTGCTTCAAGTGGCAAGTTAATATCTGATGCTGAATTTGCTGATCCAAATTCTCTGGCATTCAAACTCACTGTTGTTTCAACTATTGGTTCTAGCAAGTTTGAGCTTTCTTTTACATCTAATGATTCCTTCGTATTTAAAAGTTCGAGTTCCAGATTTACAGTTTTAGCTTGTAACTGAAACTCTTTGTCTTTCCCTTCCAGGGGCAAGTTAAGATCTGATGCTGAATTTGCAGATTCTAATTCCCCAGCATTCAAGCATACTGTTGATTCATCTGTCGATGTGAGCAAGTTTGAGCTTTCTTTTTCTTCTAATGATTCCTTCTCTTCCTTAACTAATTCCCCATCCAATGAAGCTTCCTCTTCTTCTCCACTTCCTTGTTCAACAACATTTTCCTGTGATCAAAATTTTGACAAACTAGTTAAAGGTACACACTAGAATGTTATTAACAAGTAGCTATCAGGTTCAATATTCTATATAAGAATTCCCTATTCATGGAGTCTTTATGGTTCTGCATATTCCTCCATTCTCCTCCCATACCACTCTCTACAACATCAACAACAGACTCGCTCACTTCCAGTTGATATATTCCTGATACCTTTTGAAAACTATATTTTTGTTGAATTGTTTCATTTGTAAGTTGCTAACCAAGTTAAACAATTTGTATAATTTAGATTTGCTACCCAAATGTGACATTGAAGTCTCTCTGTCTAATGATTTTTCACTGGATCGTCCTCCTTTAATTACAGTGCTAGCACTTATTGTAAAACCTTTTGAAAAACCTCTATGCATTGCTCTATTCCTTCGTTGACAATGAAACAAATACTTTGGCTCTTCTAAAAAGATAATTAATCAGGTCGGATAATATCGAATTTGAGGTGATTGACTTAATCCCACAGAAGTTTTCTATCAGAATAAATCGAGAAACGCTAATAGAGGTTCATTCAAATAGTCATTATTTTTAGGTCCGTTTTTCGTTGGAGAAAAAATTTCCTGCAATGCGTCGCAGTTGAGATTTAAATTTTAGATCTCTTGATTATCTATTAAAGGATCTAATTATTGCATCATTGTCCTGGGGTGAACTTTAGCTTTTGTAGATGATTTCATTTCAAACTCGTCCAGTTATTTTTCTTGGTAGAGGATGATTCAAATAAAAGTAATTTAGTCAAAAGGTTCATAGTCTAAATCTTGTTTTATTATATCTACTTGGTACATAAACATAATTTTAATATTTCTTGTTTTATTATTTCAAAGTATTCTGTTCGTCAAAGTATTGTTTTTTTTTTTGTAAAAAAATAAATAGAAAATGCCTCAACAATACATTCCCATGGAGACAAGATTAGTTCTGCCAGGATGGAGAGGATCTCTGCCTGGAAACTTTCAGAAATATAGTTGGCTTAGATGCTAAGTGTGTTACTTGGTCTCATAACTCATTTTGTTCTTCAGTTTGGTCGATGTAGCTACACAATGTAGTTCTTTAGCATTTTTCTCCATGGCACGAGCTTGTTTAGTTTAAAGCCATGGTGTCCATATATTGATGCATCAAATTCTGATCTAATCATAGGCTGTGAAGCCATGTCACTCAAACCTTTTTCAAAAGCAAAAAAAAAAAAAAATCAAGTAAAAAATTGTAGGATGACTATTGAAATACTTTCAAGTTAAAGCTTCAGCATTGGAATCAAAAAAGTTATTGAATCTTTTAGAATAAGATTATTTTTTCGACCAACCAAATACAATCATCAAAAGGCAAGGAGATGACATCAGTACTGGTGATTAGCAAGTCAAATACAAATGGACAAAAATTAAAAGTGCATCTCTTTTTGTCAGAATCCTGGATAACTTTTTTTGATTTATCATCGACAGGATATTCCATCGGGCGTCAGTACATTTTGGTTTTTAAATTATTTTTTATATGTATGGATATTTTAATTCTAATTAGAAACGTAAGATGATTCATTCATCTCAAATATCTTTTATTGTTGGTTCACATCAAAATGAAGTAAATTATGATGATCGAATGATTTTTTTACGTGAGAGAAATTATATTTCCTAAAAGATTATTTTCTCATGATTTGATCCTTATTCTCACAGTGATAATTTACTATTTAAATATCAATTGAGTTATGCTTGTGTGTACTTGACTATGCCCGATGCAGCAATTATAATTCATAGTTATGAACTATAATTATGGGTCTTTTATTGTTAATCAATGATTAATTAGATCATGTAATATCAAATTTGGAATAATCGATTCGGTTTCATGAAATTTTTTTATCGATCACTAGGATAAATTGGGAAGCGTTAATGAAGATTCATCCAAATGATTAATATTTTTAGGTCCGTTTTTTATTGGAGATTTTTTTTTTACAGTATAAATTCGAACTTTAAATCTCATGATTATTCATTGAAGAATTTAATCATTGCATCATTATCCCGGATTAATCAACACTACTTAATATTATAGAACTATTTCATTTTATAATTAATGTAATATGAATGTTTCATCTGAATATTTTATCTCTAGTCAATAGTCAATAATGATCAATCTATTATATTACAGTGTTTATCAATTATAGTTGTTATATTATAGATAATTTATTTTTATGAATATTAACCATCATTATATTATAGTAATTATAAAATTATAATTGAATATAGTTATGATATCATAATTATTATAATATATTTTAAAAAAATAAAGTTAGTTTAAAAAAATAAAAAATGAAGAGACGGGAACATGACATCTTTATATAATAAATAAAAAATAAAAGTCTTGCATTCTTTATGATTATTGTTTAAACTATATATATATATAAAAGGTTCAAAAAGAAGGAAAGAAATGCATTGACCTTTTCAGACTGCTTCAATTCAACATCAGTAGAACTTGCTTCTGAGTCATCTTCCATTATTATTCCAGTTACTGAAGACCCTCACTGCATCTGCTACGCTGAAAAAAGAGGGAAACCGGCCTTCTATTGTTTTAGTTGCAGAGTATTGGCAATGAAATAAGAAATCAAATTAAATAAACACACACTGAAATTATTTTAAACAAAAACTCTAGCCATTTTACCTTCTTTTTGGAATTAACATACGACTAATTTAATGAAGTAGAATTGAAACATAGTCTCAATGAAAGTACATATATGATATAGTTTAAGAAATACACACTGTTACATGAAGTATATATGAAAGTGTGGTGTAAAAGATCATAAACATTTTCAAAAGCTACTGATGGCTATAAAAATTCAAAGGCATGGTAAAAAAAAAACTTTTACAAAAGAAGAGGAAAAAGTAAATAAAAAAACTTATCGATATTTAACAACAACAACAAGATATCTTTCCAATGGCGTAAAATGATCCATATAGCCGACCCCACATAGTGGGATAAAACTCGGTTGTTGTTGTTGTTGCGATCAGCAGGAAATTACAAAGAGAATCATACAAGGGAAACAATTTCAGTCCTTGTTATTATTGTAAAATTGTTGAAATTTTTTCAAAATAAAAAATTATTTTCCTTAAGGTTTCTTCAAAACATGAAAAAACAGAAAAGAAATTAAAAGGATGAAAGAGAAAGAAAAGGAAACATCAAGGAGAAGAGAAAATGAAGAGGAAGAAAGGGTAGAAGTAGACAAATAAGATTTAGTTGTTAAAATACC